>PVJH01028713.1:0-26990 GCA_004026705.1 Nesogale talazaci
AACTGTGTAGCCAAGATTGAGAAACACAAATCCATCATCTTTTCACTTTGTTCTACCTCTCACTGCCTTTCCAACGTCAAATCTGTGCTGCTGCTTTGGTCTTATATCAGACAGCAAACATGTAGCTCTCAATGACAGAAATAGTTTACTAGGGGTGCCTTGGATGGTCATTTTATTCAGTCAAGGTAGAGAATCACATCTTATAAATAACTGAGATATTACATACATTTAAAATTGTAGACAACATATATTTTGGGTATAAAGATTAATATAATAAATACACATGTACATATTATCAGCTTAATTAAAACAACTTAGTACAATTAGCCCCCCCTTTTATATTTACTCCCCCATTCACAGTTTTTCTCCCTCATGCAGAGATAATGACTAACTGGACTTCAGACTTATAATTCTCTTGCTTTTATGTAGACTTTAGTTTTATGAGTTCTGAAACAGAAAGCATGTTACTTCAGCCATGTTAAAAAAGAACAAAAAGGTCAAGTCTCTCATCTTAGACTTCTCCTACAACTTGACTCACTGGCTATGTAAGTGTCCTCAGACACTCCTTGCCTCACACCATGGAGATTGATGCTCCTGGGACATGTGAGGAAATGTTGATTAACTATTGTGGTTGCTATGAGTAATAAACTGTTCTTCCATCTGACTCAGGCTTCTCCTATTCCCTACAAACACCCATAAAACCATGGCCGAGCAGTAAATGGAGTAACACATTCAAACTTTCACAATTCTGACCTTTTGGTTGGTAAGGGCGACCTACTCAGAAACACACGACTTTCTGAAAGGGAAAAGTTGAGGCCCTCACAGGTCCTAGGGAAAGGAATCTACGGTCATATGGGGAATAAAACAAGGGCACCTATTCCTGGAGTCGATTCGAACTCCTCGGGATCCTCTGAGCACAGTAGAATGACTCTCTAAGATTTTTGAAACTTCAAATCTTTTCTTTTAATATAGTTTTACTGATGCTTCCATAGTTAAGTCACTTTTAAAAAGGGTTATGTAGGCATCACCACAATCTATTCAAGTGTACCTCCCCCTCTCAGATTCATATTTGCTTCCAAATCCCCTTCTTCTTTTCCACACCTCAGATAAACCACTGTATTAGTTACTGTCTCTATGTCCACTCCTGTGTTTCGTAAACTAGGCAACAATTAAATATACCACCAAAACAGAAAAAAAAATCATAAAATAAAGAGGAAGAGAAAAAAGAAAGAGTGCCAACAATATTGAGATAAACCAGAGAGAAAAAAATTTTACATTGTGGAACAAATGAGAAATATTTAAACCTAAAACAAATTATGGTGGATCAAGAGGGAGCCCAACTCACCAGGTATCATATGACAGCATAATTCTATCCACAATAACCAAGTGTGCAATGACAACTGTCTGTTACTAAAACTGTTCTTGTCCTTCAGCTCTTGGCTGTGGCTGGGGGGATCTATCAGAGGCTTAATCAAGACTAGGTTCTCTGCAGATGGATTTTGGGCCCCCACTGTTCTCCACCACATTTTACAAACTAGGAATTCACAATTTAAGCTCTGATACTTTTCCCTTCATCATATTTGGATTTTGCTATCATCATCTTTGATCAAACAGACTGCTGCACTTCATGTAAATTTAATAGATGTCTCATTTAGATGGCTGCTTTAAAAAAATCTAAGCCTTTAAGAATGCACACACTATTCCAACTGATAGCCTGGCACCTTCTGCTTTCTTCACCACTCTTTGTGTAGCATTCATATCTCCACTGATAACTTCATGAAGGTGAGTATCAAGCAGGACCATGTTTATAAGAGCTAGTTCTTCTTATATTGGGGCTAGAATTATGTGGGACCCAGAATCCACAGACTTGTCTATGAGTTATGAATAGCTTGGGTTTACTTTGTCTAGTTTATTATCATTTTATGGAAAAGAAAAAACATTGTCAATCATCACCTTGGGGATGATTGAAAAAGTGATTCCATTGATAACATCCATAATTTATCCAATGGCATGGGATTTAAGGTACTTATGAGGAAAAAGCAGAGGTTATGCAAGTATGAGACTAACTCTTTACAGTACTGTCCTGAGGGTTTGAACCATAATCCTGGTTGTCCACCTCTTTATGCTTACTACATTACAAAACTGGGGCTCCTAGTCTATCAGAAGATGAGTACATTGCTCAAATTTTATGGTCATTAGGGAAATAAATAATTCTCTACTTCCTAATCAGAAGGAATTGGGAATATGTCTGCCTACCGATTACCAAGAAATAGGTTCAAAAACAGCAGCTCAAAATTAATCTCTTGATGGAGAGAGGGCATTCTTTCTAATGTGAAGGTCCGTCTCAGGTTTGCTCCATTATATTAAGACTCTTTCTATTTGAACAAAATGTTCTGACCTCCTCCAGACAACAGTTACCAGGATGTAAACAAAGAATGAGCATAAATGTGGGCAAATTAATAACAATCACCATGAACAGAAACTAGGACAGTAAATAAACTGTGGGTTGGTTTAATTGGAAGATGAGGGGATGGGACCAATCATACTTATTAAAGAAGAGTGGTCAAATCTGGACGGTATTACATCTCTGTCTCTCTGGCCTGGTAACTTTCCAACCTTTTATCCATTCATTGATGGCCACTGAAGGTACCAGAGCTGTTTTAGTGGGTCCTCTTCCTCTAAAGAAACGTTGGTTCTTTAGGATCCGTTGGCAAATGGCGGCAAATATGTGATCTCTTATTGTCTCAGATTGGGTTTATATTGCTGCTAAGGGGATTCCCTGGGAAATAAAAAGCTGCCTCCTTGATTTGTATATAAATTTTTACATGTGCGTCTGTTACTATGGGACACATTGCTGAACTTATTGTGTGCCTTGGTAGTGGAACAGCCGAGGTCCTAGAATAGGTGAAATTTGCAAAGAATGCCAGCGCTGTCCAAGACAAGACCTCGTCTGCCAGAGGGTACACATTTTGGCTTCAGATGGAAAGCAACGTGGCTACAGTGATAGAGTCATAGGTTTCCCAAGGAGGAAATAGATGAAGTCATTCCTGAGGATACTGACACTTAAAATCCAGAACCCCGGGCAGGTCAAAACACTAGAAATGAATCCAGTTGAGCCACTGCCTGCCACCACGCAACTTCAAACTATGAAGGAAGTAGTATTTCGTGGCATAAAGCCACCATTTCTTTCTACACTTCATGAGCCATATAGTCCCATCTCAAAACTAGTTGATTTAAGGAGGAAGATGATTAGAGGTGAAGCTGGTGTTTCTATTCAAGTGGGGTTGGTGCTAAATGGCTACATGCATCCAACCTAGTTTGCCAGAAGCAGAGGAGCTCACCTTGCTATGTTTTTTATTGGGTACAGAGGCCAAGTCATTATTCTACCAGCACCTAGGAAGGTAAACTCACTTTTAGTGAGTCAATTCAGATTCACAACCACTCTCTGGGACAGGGCAGAACAGCCTCTGCAAGTTTCTGAGGCTACAGACCACACCCCCTCACCATAAGCACACCTTTTTGAGAAAAAAATACATTCGATGGGAAGTTTCAATTCAGGACAACAGCTTTGTATTCAACAGTTTAGACTACTAGGCAACACCTTTTGCCGCTCCCTGGTTTACCCTTTACTTACTCCTTGGTTACTCTTCACCCTCTAGTGGGTTACCATCATCCATTACAGCAAAGTGAACACCCCCTTCCCCCCCCCCCCACCCCCCAGCTGTCTGGTCCACTACTTTCTCTTCCCTCCTTTTTCCCCGAAGAGATTGCAAATTTTCATAGGAGTAGAAAACATCATCTTTCTCCTAAGGGAAGGCTGGTGGTTTGTAAATGCTAATCTTCTTGTTAGCAGCCCAGTACATAACCCACCACCCCACCAGAGCCCCAATGGTGTAAAGGCACTCAGATTCAGATAATAGGTGTGGGGCAGGTGCTAATATGGCAACGCGGATGTGATTCCTTGTGAAAAAAAATCATAATTTTTGATGTGGTTTCTATACCCAAATGCATAGCTGAAATCTATGTGCTACGTAGATCTATCTTTATGTCCCATAAGTACCAAAAGGATTTTCCTAGTTGCAAAGAGTCACATGTAGACAAGTTCTACTGGAATATATTCAGTTACTAGATACAAGAAAATGTAAACTTTTCATTTCTATTGTTTTTACAAATGACAATAGCTTGAAAAGACAAATAATACTGTGCATTAGTTAATAAGTGAGCAATAGGTTAAGCTCCAAGCTTATTGTCATCAAGTTAGTGCTGACTCATGGCCATGTAGGACTGGGTACAACCACACTAACTATAGAGACAGAATACTGGCAACAGTTATTTCTGGCTGTCAATTCTAGCAGATTTTGAGCATTGCCACATCACCAGGGATGTATTTATCTGTTGCTTCTATTGTAAAAATGATGTTCTTATTTCCACAATATAATAATATTGCCTATCAGAAATACTCTAAACATATGTCTCTGTTTTATTTATTCATAGCTCAACTAATGTATTAATAAAATGATTTTATCTTAGGTTAATAGGATAAAGTGATACAGAGGCAGAATTTGGCCTTTACCTGGAATTTTGATTCTGAAATTTCCAAAGAAATCAGAGTTCTTTCATATTGGACAGAGATTCATTAAGTGAAAAAAACTTGTCCTGAACAGCACTGATATATTTATTGTCCTCATTTTCCTCACCTTATGTGACTATTCATGTACGCCACTGTTCAAATATAAGTATGTTTGACCACTCTTTCACACTGCCTTAAGAGTGTCCTATGATGTGTACTTAGTATTAGCTATCTAATGTTGGAAAACTTTAAAATTTTAAAGTACACGTTGTTCAAAGAAGTTTAGATAAGGGATTATGAAACAATATTGACTTTTTAAATTCATTTTTAATGCATTAAATATTTGACACAAAATACTTACAAACTAAATATTACCTTTACAATTACAATGTTGATTTAACCTTCAACCACAAACTTTTAAATATGATAGTGGTATTGTCGAGAATGACCACCAAATTTTATTCTGTTCTTGCTTTGAATAAGACATTTTTTATATATAAATCATTTTATTGGGGACTCATACAACTCCCATCATGATCTATACATACATCAAATGTATGCAGGCCACATTTGCACACTTCTTGTCATCATCACTCTCAAATCATCCTCCCTCCACTTAGGCCCCCACTACTAGCACCCTATCGTAGCTTTGGATTTTTCTTATTTTTTCAGCCTGAGAAAGCCTGAGTCTGTTTATCCCTTCTAGTTTCTTAACTTCATTTTAAAGTGTTTCATGATAGTATGGAGATGTAGGTCATAAATTTGTAAATATTATTTACTTAATAAGGACTGTTTAGCCATGCCTTTTTAATTCCCAGCAAATATTTGGGTGGGACCATCCAAATAGATTGTGTGAAATACCAATAGAGGGGATTGATCACCCTGGGTACATAAATGAGCCTCTAAGAAAAGGGAAGAGGGAGAATCCCATGGGCATCGAGGAATAAGGGCCAACAGATGAGTGTGGGAGAGAGACCTGTCTGAATTGGCGGAGGTTCCAGAGGCAGTGAAGACCTCAGCATTAAGACCAAGAGACAGTGTGAAAGAGTAGCACCAATTAAGTAAGACTCTGAAGCTCCAATAGTGTTGTGGCTACACACTGGACTACAATCCACATCTTCAGCAGTTCAAAACCAACAACAACTCTAAGAGAAAAACTGGGTTTTCTGCTCCTGTGGACAGGTACAGTCTCTGAAACCCACAGGAAGTTACTGTGACTCAGCATTTTCTTGAAGAGAGTGAGTTTGAAGCCCACAGACCAGGGCAGAGGCCAAAAGACCCTTGGCTGAGAGGAGGAGGACCAAAAGAGAGACTTGACTCTCCGCACGGTTGAGAAGAGGTATTGCCAGCAAAAGAACTGTGTCCTTAATACTTGGTCATCTATTAACTGCTCTAACAAACTCCGTAATTGTGAATCTTGTCAGTGACTTCTGTGTGGCCATCATGATGACTTATCAAGCTCAGCAGAGAAGTCGTGTTTGGGGAAGCTTGTTGGTGTCAAATAAGGGTAATGAAGGATGGATGATGGAGCCATGTCTGACCTCTGCCTTATGTCAGTCAGCTGTGAGTTGCTGAAAAGGATTCTCCTTTTCAATTTGTGGAGTATGAGCACATCAGAATGGCCCCTTTCAAAATTTTGACCTACTTTTTCAATTGGTCTGTTCAGCTCTTTTATTCCATCATTTCTTCTGTTCAATTTAGGAAGAACATTTTAGAGATTTTTGTGATATCCATTTTTTTTCTTTTCTTCTTTCTTGCTTTTAAGATGAAATTTTGCTCTCTTTATATGTGTTGCACATGATTTCATCCCACAACTCCTGTGATGTTCAAATCACCAATGCTGAATGCATCAAACTATTTCTTGAGATGTTTCCTAAACTTAAGTGGGACATACTTCAGGTTAAACTTTCACTCTAATGGTCTTGTTCTAATTTTGGTAAGCTTCAATTTATACTTGCATATGAAGAGTTTATCTGTTTTGAACTTGTTCTCTGGACTTATTTTAAATGATGATATTGAGTTTCTCCATCATCGTATCCCACAGCTGTAGTTAATTTGATGCTGGTGTATTTCTTCCATTGATGTATATGTGTATTTTTCACAATTAAAGGTGTTGAAAACAGTATTATGTCACTGGTGTTGCAAAATGTCATCACATTGTTTCTATCCTGTGTCAGACAGGGTTCTCTTAGAGAAATAAAACCAGGATATTAGTAATGCTCTCTATATATTTATTTGGATAGAAGGATATATATATAAGATAAGAAATAAGCAGTTAACTAATTTATAAAGTAGTACGAATGACTTGGTGCAACTCACTTGCATGAGACAGCTAGTAGACTCACAGTCATTGGAGTCTTGAGGGCCACTGAGTAGTCCTCTCTAGAGCCATTCAGACTATCCAGCCACCGGCAGCAAACAGCAAAGCAGGTCACCAACAGGCAGCCAGATGACAGAGTCCAACAGTCCCCAGCTCAAGAGATGTATGTTTCAGGAGTGTGGCGAAGCAGGACTTGAAGGAACCTCAACTCACAGCTACGTAGTCCACAATTAGGTGTCCCTTGGGTAGTGCTGCTTGGAAGGTCGAGGCACAGGATGAAGGAGGCAGCCTGCTGGTCGGAAGATCCAAAAGCAAGAGAGCAAGGACAGAGCTTGTCAAACCATTTCTATCTCTGCCCTTCGATTGATCGTGTGTGTTCATTGCCATGTCGTCACAACAGACCTACCTATCGTCTGTGGCCATGTTGGCACCACAAGCTTACCTATCACATATCCTTAGGACCTTGATGTCTAGCCATGGACCCTTCTTCTTTTTAATATTTAATATTTTTAATACTTTATTTATTTAACATTTAAATCATTTTTAGGGGTTCTTACAACTCTTATCACAGTCCATATGTACATCCATTGTTCCAGACACAGTTTTACATATGTTGCCATCATCATTTTCAAAGCATTTTCTGCCCACCTGAGCCGCTGATAGCAGCTCCTTCTTTCTTTCCCCTCCTTCCCCCACCCTCCCTCACAAGCCCTTGATAAGCTATAGATTATTATTTTCATATCTTACATCATCCTCTGTTGCCCTTCACCTACTTTTCCATTATCTTTTCCCCTAAGCGGGGGTTCTAGGTTGATCCTTGTGATCAATTTCCACTTTCTCCTTCCAATCTCCCCTAATCCTCCTGGTATCTCTACTCTCATTGTTGGCCCTGGGGATTTATCTATCTTTGATTCCCTGTGTTGTGTGCTTTTGACTGTGGCAGTATGCATGTTCTGGTCTAATCAGTTTTTTTAAGGTAGACTTGAAGTCATAATAGTGGGAGGAAGGAAGAACCAAAGAACCAGATGAAAGTTGTATGTTTTATGGTACTATATTGTACCCTGAATGGTTTATTTCTTCCCTGTGACCCCTCTGTTGGGGGATGTCCAATTGTCTACAGATGGGCATTGAGTCTCCAATCCAGTGCACCCCACCCACCCTTCACGTTGGGTATGATTTTAGTTCTGGGTCTTAGATGTCTGATGCCTGATTGTGTCACCTCGTGATCAAACAGGCTATTGTGCTTCATCCATGTGGGCTTTGTTGTTTAGCTTTAAGCCTTTAAGACTTCAGATGCTATATCATTCAGTAGCCGTGCACCATCAGTTTTTTTTACCAAATTAGCTTATGCACACACTTTGTCTTCAGTGAATATTTTTTGGTAGGTGAGCATCACAGAATGCCCTATTGCTAAAAAGTTTTCTTGTGTTGAGGGAGTACTTGAGTTGAGGCTGAATGTCCATCTGCAAACTTAATTCTTAACATATGCCTATGAGTACAGAGTTCTATGTGTTATATGTATTTACACATATAAATACATGCAAACACAATGTATATATACACATTATATAACACACATGTATTTTCACATATAAGTATGTGTAAATATTATATATTTATAATATATACATATTGTATACATGCCTGCATTTAGACCTCCACAAATGTCCTTTGCCTCTTGGTTCTTTCCTCTATTTTCTTTTACTTTCCTCTTGTCCCACCATCATGTCTGTTCTTCATTCGGGTTTAGTAATTACTCACAGCAGCAAGGACCTTGATTAAGCCCCACTAGGCATCCTACACCCTTCTCTCCATTGATCTTAGTTCATTGTTGCTCCCTTGCCCTAGGTGGCCCCCTGCCCCCACATTCCTTTCTCCCACCTCCCCTTCTCCTGTACCTCCCCAGAACCATTGGTCCTATTCTTTTCATTTCCAAATTACTTATCTCATGTATCTTACCTAAATAGACATGCAGATACATTAATAAGTGCAAAAATCTGGAAAAATCACATAAAATAACAAAGGAAGTCAACATTAAGAAAACAATAACAACAACAACAACAAAAAGAAAGCCACTGACAGAAATGGAAAGGCCTATAAATAGTTCAAGGAAAACAAGTGTTTTCCAGTCTAGTCTGATGGGGTGCCACACTCTGTTTCCAAAGTCTATTTTTGGTATTCCCCACAGGATTTCATCCCTTTGTTCCCCTTGCTGTTCTGTTGCATGCCCTTAGTGTTTTGTCCCAGCTTGATGGGGTCAGACTGGGCATAATTCCCACATTGTGTCTCTGGTATTGTCACTGGAAGCTCTATGACTTAGTGAGGGTGGTCAGGGGGCTGGTTCTATGATCTGTTCTGTACACTGTCTGCTCTGAGCAGGAATACCATCTTCTGCACTTGGTGGGTCAGGATGTCCTCCCCTTCCTTCTCCATCCCTTTTTGCTTCTCCCATCTGCTCTATTGAGATGCACCACTCTTTCCAAGCTGTATTTCCACTACTGTCCTTTGAACTGCATTTTTCAGAGGTGGGGGTGTGGGTAGGTTGGGGTGTCCACCTAGTTGTGATTGTGGCCAGCAACGCAGACCTCTCTAGTGGTTCCCTGGTACATGCTGGTATGTTGTATTCATGTCGTGGTGCATCGGGTTGAAGCCTGGTCTCTCTCTGCCTCTCCTGTGAGGACATAAACAATATCCTCCCCTTGGGTGGGATAGTCCCTTCTTTTCCCCCTATTTATGTCTTTTTTCTATCTTTCTTTTCCCCTCCTATTTAGTTGGTGGTTGTATGTATCCCTGGATTGGGTTTGACTCCCTGCTGTGGTTGCTGGACACCACCCCGTGGAATTATGTGTTCAGTAGCTTTTCTCCTATGTTGCATTTTTTTTAAGTTTACCTCAGTGGACCATGTTATGATTGTCCTTTTGTACATGACTTACTTTACTTAGCATGACACCCTCTAGTTCTTCCCATGTGGCAATGGGCTTCATGCATTCATCACTGCTTTTTAGGGATTTGTAGTACTCCATTGTATATATGTACCACAGCTTTTTTAAAAATCCATTCATCTATTGAAAGAAATTTGGGTTGTTTTCAACTCCCTGAAATTGTGAACTGTGCCACGATGAACATTGGAGCACAGATATGTGGCCATGGTTTGTCCCTTTCCTCTTCTCGGCATATGCCCAGTTGGGGGATTGCTGGTTCTTATGGTGGTGGCTCAATTTCCATCAGTTTAAGGTACAGTCAAATTGATCTCCATAATGGCTGTGCATACCTTCAAGTCCACCTGCAGTGGATGAGAGTTCATATCTCCCCACAGGTCCTGCAACACTTTTTGATTTTTTTGAATTGGACTATCTTTCAGTGTGTTAGGTGGTATCTCATAGGTGTTTTAATTTACATTTTTCTATGGGTAATTATTGGTAACATTTTATCATATGTTTATTGGCTTTTTGGATTTCTATCCCTGTGAAACTTCTGTTCAGATCCTTTGCCCACCTCTTTAGTGGGTAGCTCATTTTTTTTTCTTATTGCAAGCTTGCAAATTACTGTTGATTTTAGTAATAAGGCCTTTGTCTGATGTATCATTGCTAAAGATATTTTCCCAGTCTGTGAGTTCTTTTATTACTCTTTTGGTGTTTTATCTTTAGTATATCCCACTTGTCAATTTGTGACTCCTCTGTATTAGTATCCTTCCCTATTTCTGCTAGCCTATGTTTGTCCTGTGACAAGTTTCTCAGCTTTGTTTTAATTCCCTCATTAATGGCCCTAGTAGTTTGGGGTTTTGCCTCAAGATCTGTGATTCACCTTGAGTTTTTCCTGTGCATGGAGTGAGGTAAGAGTCTTGCTTCATTTTTCTGCAGTTAGCCATGCATTTTTTCCCAGCACTACTTGTTGAAGAGGACACTTGCTTCCCATTTGAGATTTTTTTGGACCCTTATAAAAAAATCAGTTGTTTGTATGCTGGTGTTTTTATTTCTGGATTTTCAGCTCTTTCCATTTGCCTGAAAATCTGTCATTCTACCAGTACCACACCCCTTTTTAACACTGTGACTGTATAATACATGCTAACGTCAGGTGTAGCAAGCCCTCCAACGTTGTCCTTCTTCTTGAGCAGTTGTCTGCTAATTCTGGGCTTCTCTCTCCATATGAAGTTGGTAATCAGTTTTTCCAATTCTTGAAGAAGGTTGATGGTATTCATGTCGGGATAGCATTAAGTGGCTTGGAAGAACAGACATCTTTACTCTATTGAGTCTTTTAGTCCAGGAACATGGAATAATCTTTAATTTTTTGAGGTTACACTTGGTTTGTTGTAATAGTGTTTTGTAGCTTTCCTCATACATAGCTTTTGTTTTTTAAGTTCGATATATCCCTAGATGCTTCCATTTGTGCTTGACTACTATAAAGGGTACTACCTTTTTAATTACCTCTCTGTGATCAATCTGATAACAGTCTGATAGACTTCTGTTTGTGAGCTTGTATCCTCTTACTCTGCCATATTCCTCTATTGCTCACAACACTCCCCTTGTGAAGTTTCAGGGATTTTTGATGTATAAAAGCATATCATTTGCAGATAAAAATAGTTTTGCCTCTTCCTTCCCCAGATGAATACCTTTGATGTATTTTCTTTGTCTTAAGTTGTTAGCTAGGACCTCTAGTATTATGGTGAATAGCAGTGGGGACAAGGAGCATCATTGTCTAGTCCCTTTTTTCAGTGGAATTGTTTTCATCTTTTCTCCCTTGGTTGTTGGCTTTTCATATATAGCTTGTATAAAATTGAGAGATATTCCTTCCATTCTTAGCTTCTTGAGTGTCTTAAACAGGACTGGATGTTGGATGTTGTTTGAATGCTTTATCCACATCTGTTGATATTATCATGTGGTTCTTATAATTTCTCATGTGGATGTGGCAAATGATACTAACCATCCCTGCATCGCTGGTACAAGTCCCACTTGGTCATGGTAAATTATTTTTTATAAAATGCTCTTACGTAAATTAAATGCTTTTTATAGATATTATTTTTATATAATGCTTTTGTATTGTATTGGCCAGTATTTTGTTAAGGATTTCTGTGTCAATACCTACTAGTTTTTCAATATAGACATTTATCTTCTAATTGTTAGCCCTTGTTTTCTTCATCATTCTTTTGTTGATTTCCAATCTTGTGGCATAGTGGTCAGAGAGAGAATCTGACCACATATAATCTCTATGTGCTTGAAATTGCTCAGGTTCAACTTGTGTCCCAGCATGTGGTTTAACCTTGAGAATGTGCCATATGGGCTTGAAAGGAACGTTTTTTTTTGTTTTTTTTTTGCATTTCGATAGAAATCTCTGAAACCATCAATCAGGTCAAGTCATCTAATTGTGCTATTTAGATCTGTAGCCTCCTTTTAAAGTTTCTTTCTCTTTGATCTTTTTTTTTTCTTCAGAGAGTGGTGTATTAAAATCACCTACTACAATTGTTGAGCCTCTATTTCTCTTTTCTTCTTTTGGGCTGTTTGCTTTATAAATTTCACAAATCTCTCATTGGTTACACACACATTTATTATGCTCACTGGTTCTTGGTGTACTGTTCCCTTGCGTATTATACAGTGCCCCTTCTTGTGTCTTGTTGTGCCTTGTACATTGAGATCAATTTTGTAAGAGATTAAAATTGCTACCCCTGCTTTTTTTGAATGTCCACTTGCTTGGTATATTTTTAGACAATTGAAGTCCCAGCCTGCTTTAGTCTGTAAGCTTGAGATGTGTTTCTGTAAGCAAAAGTTCAATGGGTTATGTTTTAAACTAAACCAGTCGATTAGCCTCTGTATTTTAATGCCTGAGTTCAGCTCATTGATATTCAGTGTATTACATCTATCTGGGGACTCTGTGATGGATATTTTCCCTACCTATTTATTTTTATCAGTTTGTGCTGTGTGTGTGTCTCATTCTTGTCTTCTTTCCACCACTGAAGTAGTGCTATCTTGGGGACTGTTTTCCCTTTGCTGCCCTTTGGGCTGAGTTGATTTATGTGATGATCTCTTATTTGTGTTCGGTGAGTGTTGATCGTCTGCCTTACTTTTCCTCTTCATGGCATCAGACATGGCTCTCTTGTTTTCTTCAGTTTCTCTGATTGTTTTATTTGATTGCTTTTCCCTTTTGCTCAAGTCTGCCTGGCTATCCTCTAGGTCACTGGTGTGATTCTCTGCCTCCTCAAGTGTGTTGGCAAACTGTTAATTTGCTATTGGATTTTGTTATTTCATCCCTTAGTTTTTGCATTTCCCTTTGGTGCAGGTAACAGCGTGACAAGCTTTGGTGTGAGGTCCTGTTACTAGCTTTCAGAGGTTTTCCTGGAGTCTGGGATTATGACCCCTTTGACATGTAAGCCTGGAGAAATTGCTAGTTGCTTCCAGACCAGAGCTCTGGTATCCACTGTGTACAGAGGCCAGAAATCCAACCCAATGAGTTTAGAGTATTTCAGTGCATTCTCAATTCACTTTGTGAGTGAAGCTTTAAAAAGTGGGGCTCAAAATAGACCCTAGTACCCTGATCCTATTTTAGGATTCTACCTCCCAGTCTCCTTCACCTTATCTCCCAATTTTCTGGTTTGGCAGCAGGAGCTCTGGGTGGGTAAATCTAACTAGACCCCATCTTTTTCCATCTCAAATCATCATTTTCAAAAAATTTTCTTTCTACTTATGCCCTTGATATCAGCTTCACATTTCAGCCTTCCCAGCCCTCATGAATCCTTGACAGTTTATAACTTTTTTCATGTTTTACACTGATTGTTATCTCCCTTCATCAACTTTTCTGTTGTCTATCCTCTGGGACGGGGTTATATGTAGATAATTGTGTTTGGGTCCTCCTTTCTTGCTCTACCTTATTCTTACTCTCCAGGTGTCTCTACTGTCATTTTTAGTCCTGAGGCATTTACCTGTCCTGAATTCCCTGTGCTGTAAACTCTTATCTATAGCAGTGGACATGATTATATCTAGCTGGATTTGGAAGGTAGAAGTGAGATCTTGATACTGGGTGGGTGTGAGCAGGGGGAGGAAGCATTAAAAAAACTAGAAGTAGGTTGTATGTTTCATAGGTTCAATAAGCACCCTGACTGGTACGTCTCTTCCTTTTGACCCTTCTGTAAGGAGATGTCCAATTGTCTACAGATAGGCTTTGGCTTTCCATGATGTCCTCCCCCTCATTCACATTGAGATGATTTTAGGCCATGAACCTAATTGTTGATTATATTCCTTTCTCTATGACTTTTCATGGAAATGGGATCTTTGTGTTCTGTGATGATTAATCATTAGCATATAACACCTATCACCTATTGTTAGTTGTCATTGAAACTACTTAAACTAATGGTGAACATAGTGAAAGGAAGCACTGCCCAGTTCTACATTATCCCCTGATTAGTTGGAGATAAGACCACATTGTGAGCCATAGGATTTTTTTTTTTTGCTTGAATTTTGGAATTAGATTACCAAAACTTTCTTCCTGACCCATCTTAATCTGGAAGCTTCACTGAAATTTCTTCAGCATCACAGCAATGTGTAAGTATCCGTGAACATTTTGGGGAGCCTTTATTCTCTTTGAAATCAAGAAACTCAATTATAATAATATATGTATATATCTAATTTTATCTTTGGCATACAGAGGCTGGCACAACTTAACACTTTGAGGTCATTGGAGTCTTCTTAACCAATTTATCTATTACACAATCTTTTGATGCTTGCAGAGTCCTCTACACCCTCACAGAAATCATGATGAGCTCTGTATAAGCTGCTTATATGTTTTTTTTTAGGCATCACTGCCCTCTGGTGGTGGGAGTAGGAGCCTTTGCTCCTGTGAGCTGGAATTGAACCTCCATCCCAGTGGGCCGCAGTCCCGTGCACAACCACTACGTCACTGGGGCTCCGCCCTAAGCTGCTTATATGGATCCACTAAAATGTTTACATGTCTGAGGCTTTTGACAGATTTTCGACATAATTCCAAGAAATTTCTGGATAATTTAACCTTATCACTTGATAGCATCATTGATCAACTTCAGACTGGTTCTAGTATTCAGTTTCTTTATGCTTGACATTAGTGTTTGCTACATACATTTTCACTGTCATTGAGTCAACTCTGACTCGTAGTGACCCCACACACAGAATAGAACTGCCCCTATGAGTTTCTAAGACTGTTAACTCTTTATTGGAGTAGAAATCCTGGTTTACCTCCAGTGAGATGTTTGGCGGTTTCAAACTGCTGATCTTGTTGTTTGCAGTCCAATGTGTAAACACTACACCACCCTGGCTATTGAGTGATACATAAAAAAATACCACAGCAATTTATAACTGGAGATATTTTGGTTTACAGGGATCATTTCTATTTTGTGGAAAAATAGATTGTTTCTCCTTAATCAAGAAACTCCTCTCTAAATTATTTACAAACTTTGTAAAGATGTTTTGTAATCATCAGTGATAAAATAATAGTTTCTCTCCTAAAATCTGTGAACACTTTTGTCTAAAATAAAGTCAGTCCCAAATTATGAACAAGCTCCTTTTCTAAATTTGCCTTTAAGTCAAATTTATATGTAAATCGAACAGTTAGTTACATTACTTGTTCAAATATTTTAGGTAGTGACTTTTGATGCATAAATACATTAAAGGAACACTTTAAGATGCACTAAAATATCTTCAGAGTGATAATATAGTAATAATAATAACATTCTGATGCATGTGGAAAAGTGGCACCTACTTGTTATTAGGAATTATTCAGTGCTTGCTGCTGGCAACTGAGAAGGTGAAGACTTTGCCCTCGGGCAGCCAGTGGCCGGACTGCTCTCAGCTCCAGTCCTTCTTTAGGGACAGAAGTTGGGATCTCATTTCTTTGGAGCCCAGATTTTTGTTTTGTTTGTTTGTTTTTTAACTCTGGCACCCAGTTAGGGCTGTATGGCATAAAGTCAAGGATGTGGCTGAATTGAGGTTGGTCAGAATCAAGTCCAGAATCAAGTCTTGGGCCCATTGGAGGACAATACCTAAGGACTATCCAGGCAAATGTTTCCGAGCCAGGCCTGACTTCTACTGGCCAGCTAGAGGCTCACACAAACCAGGTGGAGGGCTTATTGCGTCTTGGCCAGCGGGCAAGGTTCTATACCACTGCCCAATCTTTGTGCACCACAAGCCACCATTGTCTCTTCTGTTCAGTTTGAGCAGGTGCCAGGTGGGTATGGGAAGTATCTCAGGCGGTTGAGTCTGGGGAAAATCTTGGTCAGGTCCACTTGGCCTGGTCATGAGTTAATGATCAAAGAAAGACAAATGACAGGTGTTTCTTTATGTTCTTTATGAGAATGATGTGTTCTCCTCCATTTTGCTTGAAAACATTTTTTCCTACATTTTTGTATGCATTATATTTTTATGCTGCTAAATATATGTATGTATGAAAATTCCACTCAAAACCTTTTTCCTGGAAGACACATAATATTTTTTTCAAATTAGAAAAATTATCAGTTTTTTTCCCATATATATATATATATATATATATATATATATATATATATTTCTTTTCCAAATCATGTTGTCCTATAATTCTTTTAGGAATCAATTGTATCTAATTCATCAGCATAAGGTTCTCATTCAGAAGCATAGATTAATTAAATTCATTTGGATGTTGAAAAATGAAGACTGTAGGAGAATCAATGCACTTGAATTATGAGGCTGCAGAGTATTGAAAGTACCATGGACTGCTAAAAGGACAAATAGATCTGTACTGGAAGAAGTAAGGCCAGAGTGCTTCTGAGAGGTAAAGATGGAAAGACTTTGTCTTGGATACTTTGGACATATTACCAGGAGAGGTCAGTCCCTGGAGAAGGACATTATGTTTGTTAAAGTGTTGGGGTGACAAAAAAGATGAAGACTCTCAGGGACATGGATTGAGACAGTGGCTGTAACAATGGGTTTAGGCATAGGAACAACCGTGAGGATGGTGCAGGACCATACAGGGTTTCATTCTGTTGTGCATAGGGTCACCATTGGCCAGAGCACCTAACAATGGCACCCAACAAAAAGAACAACAACAACAACTGTTCATATCTCATCCACTTTTCTTTCAAATTTTCAAACTTGTATGTAGTTCAGCTCTGTTCTTTTGTTCTTTTCGTTATTCACAAGCATGCTTACTCCCTGATGTTCTTGGACTATTGCTTGTCTGAAAGTTGAGTCACAGGATAAGTTCAGTTAGAGGTCCAAAGTGGGTTTCAAGGCCCTTGTCTCAGTACATCTACCAGGTTCTATAATCAACAAATAATAAGACAAGCTTTTTTGAAGAACTCAGTGTCATGATGGGCAGAAGGTTTATGATAACCTGTGATGAGCAGATGACACAACCTTGCTTGCTGAAAGTGAGGGGGACTTGAAGCACTTGTTGATGAAGATCAGGACTGGCAGATGACCATTGTGGGAACCCAAAATCTGTTAGTAGAATTCACACATCATTAAACCTCCAGTGATTTTCCTGTGACCACAGCTGAAGGAATTGAATAGCTTTCCTATCAGACAGAGAGTATTGTAGAAATGATTGTGGTAGATAAAGCCAGAGTAAAATGTGACATCTGATTTGATACCCATTTTGACCCATTTAAAATTCTGTCCTTCCATTGAGTAGATGCGCCATAGTTTGTATATCTTTTCATTTGAGGACGGACATTTGTTTAACCTTATTTAGATAGATTTTGTCTTTTGACAATTGCTATTAATGCTATGTTGAATGTGCGATGCTATGGTTAATTTCAAAAACATTGCTTCCCTATTTGCTGAATATTCTAAATATAATTATTTGAAAACTGCTTTTAGATGGTTTTATTTCCATTGACATGGCTTCTGCTTTTTGCTATCTCTTCTGACAGCTGTTCAAAATGCTAGACTGCCTTGTGTAGGTTTAATAATTTGGATGCGTGTATAAGCTTTATAGTAGAGTTATTGTAAAAAAGTGGTGATATAGGGCCTCTCCATCAACCAAATACTATGGTGCTTTGGTTATCTGTGGTCTCAAAAGCCCGTTCTCTATCCCATTCATCAAAGAGAAGATGGTTGTCCCAGTCTAAGTTAACATGAGGTGGTTTTTCAAGTGTCACAATTTTGTTCAGAAAATGATTAATTCTTGTTTTTTTTGGGGGGGGGGGCATCACTGCTCTCCGGGGGTGGGAGTAGAAGGCCCTGCCCCACTGCTGGAATTGAACCTCCATCGCAGTGGGCTGCAGTCCCGCGCACTATGCCACTGGGGCTCAGCCTGATTAATTCTTTTAAAAAATGTTTTTCTTCTCTTGGTGAATGGGGCACAAATAAGTCCAATGTCCCTTATTCCTTATACATATTACTGTCCGGTAGTATTATTGAAAAATGATTCTTATTAACAGTTTCATTTATTTCTTGAATGTAACTTCTCTGTGTGCTTTCTATCTCTTTGCTGATCGGACTTGCCTCGTCTTTTCTGAAGGGATGTCCTTATAGCATGAGTATTGTTCAGTGATTGTTTTGTGGTTTTACATGTGTGATGCCTAGTCATTTGTATAGAATAATTGGACAGAGTAGTAAATTTAGCTTCATCCTGGGTAGAAAAGTTGGCATTGTGTCTGCTGAAGGCAGTTTGTGTAACCTTATTAGATGCATATGTTACAGCTTCAGGTTGGTGTGTTCAGGAGTGTATGATAATCTTGGTCTTCCTTCTCTGGATGTCCTGAAGTTAGAAACGTCCTTTCTTTGAACTGGAGTGCACTAATTAGAAGTCAGTATCCCCAAGTCTGCCACTCGCTGTCGTCTTTTATTTAAAAGAATATTGTTTCCTTTGTTTTAACAAAGGACCTTTTAAATAGCTATAAGGCACTGTTCTAGAGAATGCTTTGGCAAGTCTTCGGCAGGAAAACAACCATTACTTCCAGATTTCTTAGATGAAGGAAAGTGGTAAAAGTTAGTACCACTGCTGTAGTGCCTAGGAAGAGCCTGGTCTTGTTGAATAGTCATTAACTCCCTCTTTGTGCAGAAAGTTTTCACGTGAAAGGGAAAAGCCTGAATGGATGGATATTCTATGGATTTGGACTAGTTGCAATGTATAGTATTTGTCTTGTGGCTGGTCGATGAGCATCATTACAATACTATTATAAGAACAAAACATTCCTTCAGAGAGTACTCATGTTTTGGTAATTGAATCTAGTGAAATTTGTTGGACACAACAATTTAAAAAAAAGGGGAAATGATTTTGTAAGAAATGCACATTGTGTGTAGAAGTAGTAATTATTTAAATTGAGTGGGAAGTAAATTGAATCTGATCAAAAGAAAATTAATACAATAAATAACTTTTTCTAAAATTATCCTTCCCAAAGTTAAATGCTAATGAATTTATATTAAAATATAACTCTCACTGTCAACATTGCTATGTTATTAGGTAATTATTGTTAGTGACAGTTCACAAATTTTACTCATTACACTGCTTTTATGCATAGATTATTCATTTGAATTATCAGTGTTATATACAATGGGCTTTTTAACCCTTTTGAGGTTTCTGGAAGGGGACTAATGAAGAAATCAGCTTTTTTTTGGCTTACAATTACCTCCTGCAAGGGGGGTTATTAGGCATGAAAAAATAGGATGTTATAAGAAAATGTGGCAATATGCTGGCTATTCTGATTTTTGACTTAACCTCCAGTGCACAGGCAAAAAAGCAAAGACAAAACAAAACAACCCATATTTTGACTTTTGATCCCTATTGTAGAAATGTTATTAGTAATATGAAGAGAGTAAATGAGGTTGTTTACTCCTACTATAGCAGCCAACTGCTGCATAGAGATTCTGTGAAAGCTAAAGAAAATGCATTTGTAAATGCTTACCTGATAAACTACCAAAGAACTCATTACATAGTGACACATAAACATGTTAAATAGATTTACTTGTTTATGTTTACTATATCTTTACCCAAAGACAGGTTATTTGATTGCTTATCTATACGTGACTATGCTTTCCTTCTAAGTCTTTTGAGAGGGGAAAATTTCAGTCTTAAAAAATTTTTTGTTTCTTTCCATTTTCAGTGACTGGCTAATCTTTCTGTCCCAATTGGGCATAAATGTCGGGGAATAAACAGTGAAGGGCAAGCAGGAAAGCTCTTATTTAATTATATAGTGCAAGATGTTTCTGTACACTCTGCGTATGCCACATGCTGTACAGAGATCTTTGTTGTTGTTATTTAGTAAGATCATATGTAAGCCCTTTCCTATTTCTGGATATTCTTACTGGGATGTCCCACATGTGTCACCATTTTGTCTGGTTGCTTATTTAACTTCAGCTCTATGGTGTCCTTTCCAATTAATTCTTCCACACAAATTCCTCACAAACCTCACATTTTCAATACTTCCACATGGTTGAGTCATCTAAAAGTCACATAACTTTTTTAAGTTTAACTGCTTTAAAACTATGCATTTGACTTAAAGTCTTCTCAGACAGCAACATTTACTCACTGCAGCAATAACCCAAATTTGGATTAATTTGCCTCAAATTAACCTGAAAGCCCAGTTAAAGTCTATGTGTCTTGAAGAGAGATTCTTTTTCTTTTTGAAAACCATTTAATTAGGACATAATCCTGGCATCACACAATTTGTTAATCTGGTCATATCCAGAAGTGTAGTACAATCATCACCACAGTCAGTTTTAAGACATTTTCTTCCTTGTTGTACTCCTTGCTATTACACCCCCTCAAGCTCCCCTGAGGTACCCTCAGGAGCCCATTATCTAGCTATTGTTTCTATTGATTCACCCATTCTTGGTTTCATATATGGCAAAACATAGAAATATGCAAAATAGGGTGTCAATAAGTTACCCACAATAGCAAAATGCACCAGAGATAAACCCCAGTTTGGAAGAAAACAGAAAATATTAAAAACCAGAGCAAAGTCACTCCAGTCAGATTTTTCATTTTAGTCTACTGTAAATTGTCTCGACAATACTCTCTGATAACAAGACACACTCCCATCCCTCAGTTATGGTTGGGGGAAATCTCTGGAGGTTTATTCTATGGTCAGGGAGTGGGCGGGTATCCCTGGAAGTATATTCTGGAAATTTATTTTGAGCTTCCACTGTTACCCAAAGCCTTCTGCAAACCAGAATTTCAAAATTTAAGCTCTGATACCCTTCTTTTCTTTGGATTTGGTTTATATTATTTTCAATCTTAGAAGAATCACACAGGCTGGTGTGCTTATTCCATCTGAACTTGGCTGAATTATCACTTACATGACTGCTTGTTTGACAAGTCTTTAAGACCCCATATGTTAGTCTTCTGATAGCTGGGCACTATCTAGTTCCTTCACACAACTGCTGTATCACCCCTCTCTTCCCTGTTTCCTTTATGAAAACGCATATTGAGCAGGGCCATATTATAAGAACTAAATGTTCTTTGGAGCTAGGATTAAGTGAGACCCCCAAGTTCATCCATACATCTATATTTAATATATACGAGAGAGACTCTTCTTAAAATTACCAAACCTTTGATCCAAGGAGGTTCATAATTTCACTGAAGATCATGAATTTTTGCTTTTGCTTTACAGTGTAGTCTTCTAAAATCATAAAAAAGCTTCACTTCCATTACTTAGAGAATTATTTAGCTTTCAATGCTAATTACTCAATTAATTAGCTCTTACCTTTGATGGATTTTTAAAAATGCTAAGAATTTACATTATCACAAAAGGACATTTTATTCTTAAAAGTTAAGGGGAAAATCATGTCTAATTCTCTGACATGATGATAATTAGCTAAGGATTCATTATAATTAAAATATTTTTCAATTATAATTTTTTCCTGACCCATAGCCACTTAACAATTTTATTACTTTTTCTTAGAACTTGTTACTCAGGTAATCTCCCCCTCCTCTACATTTCATTCAAATTGACAAAATAACTATATTTCCAGTCATTCCAACATTTGGTTTACATTGCATTTTGCCTTATGAGAACAGCAGTTACTGACAAAAGTGCAAGACAATCATAACATTTACATTGACTTTTGTTTTAAAAAAATGTCAAAAATGAACTGGACATACCCTTACAGAAGGGTCTCAGGGAGGAGACAAGCCAGTCAAGACACTGTATAACGAGGATGAAATATGCAAATTTCCTCTACTTTTTAATGCTTCCTCCCCTCTCTTGATCCCAATTCTACCTTACAAATCTAGCTAAACCAGAGGATGTACACCAGTACAGAAGAGTTGGAAACACAGGGAATCCAAGACAGATACATCCCTCAGTATCAATAATGAGAGATACCGTGAGAGTAAGGGAAAGGTGGGGCAGAAAGGGAGAACTAATCACAAGGGTCTATGTATACTCCAGATCCCTGGGGGACAGACAACAGGAAAAGTAGGTGAAAGGAAACATTGGACAATGGCATAAGACATGAAAAAATAATAATTTATAAATTATCAAGACTTCATGAGGGAAGGATGGTGGGAAAAGGAGGGGGAAGTGGTAGGCTGATATGAAGGGCTCATGTAAAAAGAAAATAGTCTGGAGAATGATGATGACAACAAATGTACAAATGTGCTTGGCACGTTATATGTATGTATGTATGTATGTATGTATGTATGTATGTATTGTGATAAGAGTTGGACAAGCCCTGAGTAAAATGAATTTTAAAAGTTTACTTCATTTTACCACTAGAACATTGTAGAAATAGAGTTGTAAACATAAGATTCTCATTGGATTGGTTTGTTTTGTTTTTGCTCTACTTTCTCAACTGGATATTGATTTAAACTTGTGGGAGACCATTCATCCTTTTCTTTTTTGATTCAGGATTATTTTACATTTATTAATCTTCTAATTTCAGTTGAAGACATAAAAAACACAACCCCAACCCCAACTATAGGGGCAGCCACCTCTCTACCAGAGGAAGTTGCCTTGGAGGCCAGCACTGAAGCTGAAGCTTGGGGAGTGAGATATGCCTGACCAGAGCACATGAGAACAAATGAAAGGGGAGGAAGAGAGAATGACGTGCATCCTGGCCCACCGAGCCTTCAGGATGATAATCCCACTCAGAACAGCTAATGCACAAAGAGGACTGTATGGCTGGCCCCATTACGAAATACGGCTACCCTCACTGATCCAAGGCCTATTGGGGCCAGGATGAAGAAGCAGGGTCAAGATTGTACCCTGTTGGACACAACTACACCAATGCAAAGCAGTAAGAATGTGCAACAGAGCATAGAGTCACAGATGGAGTACCAAGGATATACTTTGCGGCCAGGGTATTGGCACCCCATCCGACTGAACCAGGGGCCACTCTAAGAGGTCAACTACAGACCTTGAACTTTATACAGGCTTTTATATTGCTATTCTTTTTATTATTCTGTTACATATTGTATAGTACATTGAGGGGGTTTCTTGCTGTTGTTATCATTGTTTTATTTGCTCAAGTTGCTCCATTTTAGGAGACCTTTCTTGTACATATTGCTACCTCTACAGGTCTATCTAGACAAGATAGACTGAACAAAGAGGTTGTAGGCAAAAATGACAGGACTCATGGCTCCAGGGTAGGGGACATTGAAGAGGGGGAGGAGGGGGAAAGGTGGTGATGTAGACCAGCCCAGGAAAAAGGGAATAACAATTGATACAAATGCAGGGACAAGGTGGGTGAGAGAAGGCCAATAGGGATTGATTAAAACTATTGTAACAGAGAGAAAATACTGAAACCCAAATGGAAACTGAGCATGATAGTGGGACAAGAGGGAAACAAATGGAAATAGAGGGAGGAACTGGGGGATAATGAGCATTTATCGAGGTTTAAATACAGGTATATACATAGGGGCATATACTTATAAGCGAGGATGGGGAAAAAGATTAACGTGTATACTTATAGGGTTAGTAGTAGGACAACAGATGGGCATTGGACCTCCACTCAAGTATCTCCTCGGT
The DNA here is from genome assembly GCA_004026705.1 of Nesogale talazaci. NCBI lineage: Eukaryota > Metazoa > Chordata > Mammalia > Afrosoricida > Tenrecidae > Nesogale > Nesogale talazaci. Next base: position 23,797 of record PVJH01028713.1, read on the forward strand.
TCAAGAACACTTTGTTCTATTAAATTGGCATTGCAAGATGCTCACCTCTCTGACATGATCACTGAAGACAAATGTGTGAATAAGCAAAGGTGGCGAAGAAAGCTGATGGTGCCCAGCTATCAAAAGGTGGAGCGTCTGGGGACTTAAAGGCTTGAACGTAAACAAGCAGCCATCTAGCTCAGAAGCAACAAAGCCCACATGGAAGAAGCACACTAGCTTGTGGAATCATGAGGTGTCAAGGGATGAGATATCAGGTTTCAAGAACTCAAAAGCACAATTTTGCATGCTCACTTTCCTGATATGATCCCTGAAGACAAATGTGTGAATAAGCAAATGTGGTGAAGAAAGCTGATGGTGCCCGGCTGCCAAAAGATATAACGTCTGGGGACTTAAAGGCTTGAGTAAACAAGCGGCCATTCAGCTCAGAAGCAATAAAGCCCACACAGAAGAAGCACACCAGCCTGTGTGATCATGAAGTGGTGAAGGGATCCGGTGTCAGGCATCAATGAACTAAAATTATATTATTATTAATGAGGGGGAGTACAGATTGGGGACCCAAAGCCTATCAATAGGTGAGGTGACATCCTTTTGCAGAGGGATTACAAGGAGATGAGCCAGTTAAGATACAGGGTAAGAGCTATGAAATATGCAACCTTCCTCTAGTTCCCATGCTGCCTCCCACCCACTATCATGACCCCAATTCTACCACATAAATCCAGCTAGACCCAGAGATGTACAGTGAAGTTGGAAACATGGGAAACTTAGGATAGATGATCCATCAAGACTAGTAATAGGAGTGGTAATACCAGAAGGGTGAAGGGATGGAGGAATAGAAAGGGAGAACCAACTTCAGGCATCTGTACATAGCCTCCTCTCTGGGACACAGACAACAGGGAAGTGAGGGTTGGGACATATTGTACAGTGTTCAGTATGAAAAAAATAACAATTTGTAAATTATTAAGGGTTCAAGGGGAAGGGGGGGAAGAAGGGTAAATAGGGAGCTGATACTGGGCGTCTGGAGGGAGGGAGAATGTTTTGAGAGTGATGATGGTAATGGGTGTGTAAAAGGGGCCTGCATACAATTGATGTTGTTATGGATTGTGATGGGAGTTGTATGGGCCCCCAATAAAGTGATTCATTAATAAAAAAAGGGCGGAGGGGAAAGGGGAGTTTTTTTTTAAAGAGGTGCTTGTACCAAGGGCTCAAGTGGAAAATGTTTGGAAACGTATGTGGCAGCATGTGTGCAAAGGTGCTTGATACAAATGATGTACTGAATGTTGTAGTAGTTGTAAGAGCCCCCAATAAAATTATTTAAAAAATACAATGTTAACTTTTGAAATAGAATCAAAAGAGTTGTTTGTAAAGGGATCACTGCTATCAGTTATATAGGGAGAGACATTTTTCCAGACATTTTCTCCTTTATCAGTTATATAGGGAGAGTTAATTTTTCCATTTCTAGCAATAGTGATTGGTCTATGAAAAAAATCACAAAGAATTTCATTAGACTGTTTATATTATTTTAGCTTTTTTGAGCCCATTATTGCAACCAATTTGTCAGTTCATCTCTTTGAGGGCTTCCTTCTTTTTTTGCCACCCCTCTGCTTTACTAAGCTTGAGTTCCTTCACCAAGGACTAGTCTTTCCTGACAACTTGTTCAAAGTATATGAGACCAAGTCTCATCATCCTTGCTGCTAAGAAGCACTCTGAACATACTTCTTCCAAGACAATTGGAGTGTTCTTTTAGTAGTCCAGGATACTTTCAATAATCTTTGCCAGCACCCAAATTCAAAGGCATTGATTGTTCTCCATTCTTGCTTATTCAGTGTCCAACCTGCATATGCATCTGAGACTGCTGGAAATACTATGACTTGAATCTAGTGCCTGTTAGTCTTCAAAGTAACATACTGGCTTTCCAAAATCCACTTGTGAGGATTTTGATATTTTTTACATTGAATTGTAATCCATACCAAAGATTGTAACCCTTGATCTTCATCAGGAAGTATTTCAAGACTTTGAAGAGAGGAATAAGAGACAAAAAAATTAATGGCATTGTTTTTGAAGTGTTGCCCTTGTGTTTTCTATTTCAAGTCACTCTGTATACAACCCTGATATCTGTTTTTTTGGGGGCGGTGGAAAATCTGACTGACACCTTCATGGAAAAATGCACCCTTTCTTCCACTGAATCAAGTTCTGGGCTGTGTTTGACAGGGTTCTCTAGAGAAACAAAACCAGAACACTAATAACATATATACATACATATATATGTGTATATATATATATAACATAAGAAATAAACAGTAAACTAATCTAAAAAGCAGTAAGCAGTATGAATGGCGCGGTGCAACTCACTTGCGTGAGACAACTAATACACTGGCAGTCCTTCCAGTCTTGAGGGCTGCTAGGTAGTCCTCTGTAGAGAAATTTAGGCTCTCTGGCCACAGGCAGAAAACAGCAAGGCAGGTCACCAACAGTCAACTGGATGATAGGGTTTGATAGTCCCCAGCTCAAGAGATGTATATTCTAGTAGTGTGGCGATCCAGGGCTTGAAGGAACCTTGATTGACAGTGAGAGTCCATGGATTAAGTGTTCCATGGCTAGTGGAGCTTGTAGGTGGAGGCACAGGACAAGCAAGGCAGCCAGCTGGTTGAAAGATGCAAGAGCAAGAGAGAGAAAGGCCAGGATTGCTGAGCCATTTATATCTCTGTCCTCCAATGAATCTCACATGGGTTCATTAGACATGTTGTCACAACAAACCCACCTATCTTCACTGGCCACGTTGACAAACAAACATCACACTGTCTCATTGTTAAAACCAGCCTATGCTTTGGTAAATGGTGGTGTGTTTTTTTTTTTCCCTTGTGATGTTGGTACCTTGTTGAGTAAGTTTTCCAATTCATGATGACCCCATACCCAAAGGGTACAAAATACTACTGTATCTGGTGCCATTCCCATTGTACAGCTTTGGTATATAAAGTTTTCCTTTTGTTCAATTTTGGTTGAATTTTGTAAGTAAATTGTGTTATACTGGGTCACCTAGAGAAACAAGTTCATGGACATCCATATTTGTATAAGAAAGAGGTTTATATACAAGAGCAATTGAAATTTGGCAAAACATCCTAACCCAGTCCAGATTAAGTCCATAAGTCAAATATTAGCCCATATGTCCAATATTAATCTATAAAGTCCTCTTAAGA
>PVJH01028714.1:0-27006 GCA_004026705.1 Nesogale talazaci
GAGTCAGCTGCTGAGGAACCGAGTGACAGGCCACACCTCTCGAATATGCACTCCCCTGCAGGCTCACGTGCCAGCCAGCCAATGGAGGGGCTTGAACTCTCTCTGCAGAGGACCTAGGACCTCCTTCCTGTGCTGGGAAGCAGCAGGCGGCTGCAGCCTGGCCTGGCCTGGCTCCCCTGGGTGTGCAGGGCTCCCCCCGATGAGTCCCTGCCCCTTCTCAGATCAGGTTACCATCGGCCTCCCTCTGCTGTGATGCCTGGCCACCCGACCTCCAGCCTCCTGCCCGGTTCCTGGCCCATCTCAGAGCCCACTTTCCCGGTGCTAAAACCCAGAAGGGGGTTTCCATTGCTGCCAGCAATAAGACAGCAGCCGGGAGACGCTAACCGGGAGGCCAGGCCTAAAGACAGCCCAGGGCCCAGCCGTAGCCGGCCCTTCCCCAGCCCCTCCCACCGCTGCCAGCCCCTGCCCAGCCCCTCCTGACGTTCATCTTCTCGAGGGAGGGAGGGAAGGAGGGAGAGGGATACTGCACCTTCACCCGTAGGACTCATATTTATAACAATGTGTAATGGCTGTAGCAAGAAGCCCTTGTTTCTAGATGTAAATGGTCAAAGAAACAAGCGCTCTATTGTATTGATTAAAATAGTTCAAATGAGTCCTGTATCATTGTATCTCCTATTCTGGATTAGTGCCTTTTGGACAGTAGACTGTTCTGTAATTAAAATGTAGTATACTGCTTTTTTGTACAGTTTTGTTTTAATAAAACTTTTTTTTAATTTGTGTTTATTTTAGTATTGTACCTATTAGAAAATAAAATGTATAACTGAACAAAGACTGGCTGGATCGCTCTGTTACACACTGGGAGGTCAGGCCAAAGACAGGCACCGCACCTGGCTGCTGGGAGGCAGGCTGGCTCTGCTCCTTACGTGTGCGTGGCGTGTGGCGTGTGTTGCTCAGGGTATCTTCCTGCACGCTCTGCTTGCAGACGAGATGCGGCCTCTGGGTAGCTTCTTTGGCCCCACACTGCCCCTGCCCCCGCTGAGACTCACAGCCCACTGGGTGGCTTTCTCCCACGGTCCCCCGTGGCCTGGGGCTATGGAGCTGCCCCCAGGCCCCACCCTGAGCCCTGCAGCCTAGAGATGTTCTAGTCTACCTCTGCCCTGCCTGTCCCCAGCCACTCCCCCTGAGCCTCCTTTACAAAGCCGTCTGCCTGGGGGGCTCCTCCTTGAACAGTAAGCACCCACAAAACCCAAGCTTTGGTTCTGTTTTGGTTTTGTTTTTGCTCCAAAGCTGGGACTAAATTCTCGAGGATTCCGGCAGGAGAAATGCTCAAGGTCCCCCCACCAATGGTCTGAGATTAGAAGTCCCCTTTCTACACACTAGGATCAAGTCGACGGACGTTTCCTCGAGGTCGTGTCAATTTAGGAAAGAGCAAAACAAAGGTGCTCCCAAACGGAGTTGGCAAGCAGAGATGGGTCAGGCGATGTCGTACTGAGGACCCCCACCACGCTGCCCCCTGCCCTGCTATTATTGGGGCTAATGCATTTTCAAGCGCTGACACCTGCCCAGCATCCCATCTGCCATTCTGCCCACCTACTGAAGACTGGCTTCACCTGAACCTTGCAGCCGCCACGCCTCACCAGTCAGTCCCGGAAGTCTTGTCTTCCTCCGACCCCCACTCCCTCCCCCTTCACCAACTCCTGCAATCCACGCTAGGCTGGGCCTGACCTCTGGGTACCCTGCTGCACCCAAAGGCGACAGTTGTATCAAACAGAGCGGGGCTGTTTTCTGCTTCACAAGGCCAGCCACCTAACTCAGGGCCACCGGTTTCATCACGCTGGCTGCTGTTCTGGAAGTGGCTTGCTTTCCTTCCGGCCTGTCTTCTCGGACCCCTCTGGCTGGGCTCGGACCTCCAGCCTTCTGATGCCAGTAGCTGAGGGTGTGAACCACATGGGGCTCCGGGCAGTCTCGGGCACTCACGGATTCAAGGAATGAATGAACTCAATGTGACAGCCACTGGAGCTCATTTCTGAGTTTGAGCAACAGTTAAAAACAAACAGCCTCACTGCTTTATGCAGACGTACCTCATTCAGTTGCAAGAGCGGTGGCTTAGAAAGTAAGCTTTATCCTGGCTGCTACATCAGTTCGACATTCTGATCCCTGTTTCCCTCCAGGCAGCACAGCCCTGGGCCTCCGAGTGTCCGTCGGTGGTGGGGAGTGCTCAGCTCTGGGAACCATTGTTGCGCGCGCGCGCGCGGGCTATGTTGACCAATGGCTGCAACCCTGCTTTTGTAGGGGTGGTTTCGTGCCAGGGGTGGAGCGGTCCCGAAGGTGGGGGCAAACCAAGCTGACAGTGAGATGAGGCAATGCCGCCCTGGGCCCCCAGGTCCGTGGTCCCAGCAAAGAGGCAGGCAGCAGGGACCAGAGTCGCAGGCGGTACTGGTGCCTGCCCTGGGACCCTATGAGGCCTGCAGGCAACCTGCGAAAGTCCCTGTCACCCTGTCATGGCACTTCCCTGCCCGGCGGGCAAGCTCTGGCCAGAAGTAGCCCACCCCCTTTACGAAGCACCATTTCACAAGGAGTCGAGACAGCTCTGCATGTGGGGCAGGGAAAACCCTCTGCTTGCAAGCTGGTGTCGGCCAGGTGGTGGCCTCTAGCCATTTGGCCAGGCCAGGGTCTAGGGAGGAGCCAGGGTTACCAGAAAGTGTCTGCCAGCTCCGTGCTCCTCTAAAGGGCTGAGATTTGAACTAAAGGGTGGGGGTCTGACCCAGGGAGACTGGCCTCCCGAGCTTCTCCTTTAAAGACGGTCTGGCACAGGTGCTGACACTTCCACACTCCCCACCAGCCTTCCCCATCATTCAGAACTAGGCCCGGCTGCGACCTGTGCACCGAGGGGTGGGGGGGTGGGGCGCTAGAAGGAACCCCCAAACAGCTAGGCTGTGATGGGCAGCAGCATTCACCACACACGTGAGCGAAGATGAAATCATCTGGCTTTATTGAGCTGTTGTTGGTCATATGATGAAAGACATATATGGTACAAAATTACAGCAGTTTAGTCCATTATACAGCACAAATCAACATCTTTACAATGCATTACAGAATCTTTGGGCATTTAAACTCCCATTTACTGTGTCCCAAATTATTATCACCCCCACATCCAAATCGCGTCTTTTGCAGGAGCAGACAGCCTTGTTCTCCCATGGAACAGCCCAAACCGCTGACCTCGAGATCCCCAGCTCTGTGCACAGCCCACTGCCACGAGGGACCCTTTTGCTTCTTAAATAGAAACCCGTCATATTTACAAAAACCCACAGGGAGTCACGGGGCTCTCCGCACGGTGTCCGCAGCCCCATGGGAAGGCACGGTGGACTCAGGAAGTCGCCGTGGGGGCACCGGGTCGGTCTGCAGAGGGAAGCCCAGGCTGTGTGCCCACCCTGGTCTTAAGGCGCCAGGCCAGGGTTGGCAGGCCGGGCCACATCGCCCCAGGAGGAGCTTCACACCTGGGGCTTCAGGCATGAGAAGGCGGGAAGAAGGTAGGCCACCTATTACCTTTCAAAGCCCGCCAAGGTTGCCAGCACGAACTGCCCCCCTCACAGAAACGCCCAGGGTCCTCTGTCCATCAGGGGAAAGGGGGGCCCAGACCCGCCGCAGCTTCATGCCAAGCCCCCTGTGGCGCCCAAGGGGCTGCATCCACTGGAGATAGGAGGAGGGTCAGGGATAGGGTTCTTTCAGAACGCCAATCACCCTGCAGGCGGGGCCGGGCAGGGACCCTGGGGCCGCAGGAGGGAGAGCTTTCACCCAGGGGCGCTGGAGAGCCTCGGTGGGCTGGGTGCTCACTTTGCTCCAAGGCACTGGGGCTGGCCGTTTCCCTCCAAGAAACCAGAGCTTGCCGCCAGCCTGCAGGACCCCTGTGCTCACAGTGGGGATCCTGAACACAAGGGCGAGGGGGCCACGGACACCAGGAGGCAAGGCTCCTATAGGATCGGGGCAGTGGGGCGGCGAGGGGAGTCTGAGGAAAGGGCCCTGGGTGTGAGGGGGAAGGAACTGGCCTGGGGAAGGCGAACAGGGCAAGGCTGTGAGGTGTTGTCCCGACACCTCAACCACCCAGGGCAGCCCGGACGACATCCACAGGGCCTGCTGACAGAAGCTGCTCCCTTTCCATGAAAGTGGATGGTGAAATAATAGCGTCCCATACCCCTGCCACCCCATCTGGCTTCCTGGAGGCTCCAGGGAGGGGAAGGAGCTGAGCAGCACGCCAGGGAAGGGGTGGTGATGGCCCCATTGCCCTGATGACTGCCCACAGCAGAAACACTCACACTGAAAGATGAGGGCCAGGAGAGGGCAGGCACGTTCCCTGTCATGGAGGAGAGGCGGGAGCGCGGACCTCTTTGGCCTGCGCTGCATATGGACAACTTTCCTTGGGGGCTTCCTCACTGTGGGACCACTGCTCTTCACAGCTGTGGGTGTTGGGAAAATACAGCTGCTGGGTGAATCCTGACCCCACGAGGGCTTAATCACCTTACAATGCACCTGACGGGTTAAAATGCACATGATCCTGAGAAAGCAGTAGCTCAGGCCAGATCCAGAGAAAGGCCAGTAAACCCCAAGATCAGACCATCCTGTCTGGATCAGCGTATACTAAGTCAGAACAACGCTCCTCAATCAAAGGGGAGCCTGTCACCCAACCCAGGCAGACAGGGGCACCAGTGGGAGGGAGGCAGGGAGGGAGAGAGGGCATCTGGGCAGGCTTCGGAGCTCATGGGGAAGCAGATCACCGGGCACGCAGCCTGTGAGGGGCATCAGATCCCTCTTTCCCTCCTACACAGAACTCCAAGCAAGGTGCCTCGTCCGTCCTGCTCATGACAGCAAGCCAAAGGGCCCAAAGGGAGATGGGCAGGGACCACACAGAGACGCTGGATATAAGCATAAACAGCAGGGCCTCGTTGCCCCCGGGTGGCAGACATGGGTCTTCCGTCCTGTCCACTCCACCGAGCCCCGACACGCCTGTCTCCATGGGCCAGCCCTCTGACCCCAGGGACGCCACCAGGCACAGGTAACTTGAGACTTGTTCTCCTTGTCCGTAAGGGACGGCCCAGCCCGCCGTTCAGGGCCAGGCTGTGTTAGAAGGGCAAGCACGGGGCTGTGGGGAAATCCCAGCCTCTGCAGGGCTTCATGTCAACCCACCAGCCCAAGTCGGCCTCTGCACCAAGGACCTTCCCAGGAAGCCAGAGTGCACGGAAGTGGGGGCCGCCTCCACGTCACATTAGCACCGACTACAGGAACGCAATGACACCATTCCCCACGTGTCTGCCTCCATTGGAAAGTAAGGGCACTTGGGTGTCTGCATGAGGGCGCGACAGAGGAGGGGACCATCCCTAGCCCGCTCAACTCCATGTGGCCACCAGGAGCTCTGCCAGCAGGGGAGCGCAGAGGCAGGTCCTCTAGGAGAGAACGATTGCGGCTCGCAAACGATGTCAGATTTTGAAAAAATTAACATAAATAAATATACTCTTGGGTATTCTGGTTAAAGGAGTGAATGAAAACATAAAGAAACTTTTCAGGTTTAAAGACGATCAAACACTCAGACACTAAGAAAACCTTTAAAGACCCTGTTAGAGGCTATGGGGAGGCGGAGGGCTGGCCCCGCAGGCCCCTCTGGGGCACAGGAAGGCAGAGGCACTTGCGGGCAGTTGTTACTTAGGGTGGAAGGTTTGGAAAGAGGGGTTAGACAAGGCCGCGAAGGTAGGAGGGTCCACACCAAGGGCCAAGTCCTGCTTTTAGCGAAAGGAGGTACTAGTCATGAATCTTTTTTAAGTTAAGAGATGTCAAGGGGTAAAAAGGCCTCGTTGGGTAAGGCACCCAGGCATGAGGGGTGCCGGGCGTGGTGTCCCCCAGACCTCCACTCCGCACCACCCGGAACCTCCAAGGCTCCCACGGTGCAGGTTTGCTCCCCTCTGCTCTGCCCAGGACTCCCACGTGGTCCCTGACCCTGTCTCAGGCTGAAGCCCTCCTTGTGGCCACGCACTGCCTGGTCCCCTCCGGAGCTCAGAAGTGCGTCTTGGTTAGTGGGGCTGGAAGAGGCCCGGGCAGGCGGCGGCGGGCTGTGCAGGGTCCCGGCTGGTGGCCTAGCTGGCCCAGGACTTGCGGTTCTCTGCACTCCGCTGGCTCCTCTCCGTCCGCAGGCTCGTACCGCCCTCGGCTTTGGCCAGCGCCGTCAGCGAGGCCAGGTTGGTGGCGGAGCCCGAGAAGGTGGCGCTCCTGCGGGCCTCGGGGCCGGCGCCCTGCAGCCGGAGCCCCGCGCTGCGCCGCCGGGCCGCGCCCAGGGCCTTGCGCACGCGGCCGGGCCTCACCAGGAGCCCGTAGCCCGGGTTGCACTTGAAGTACTGCTTCCCGTCCACGGAGCCGTCATTCTTGCCTGGGGGACAGAAAGAAGTTGGCGGCTTAAGGGGGGGGGGGTGTCAGCGAGGCCCAGCGTCCCACCCGGCAGCAGTGGTCACCAGGACACACGCCCGTCCCCACCCCCTACCCCCCACCCCGGCTCGGTGGCCTCCTGAAGCCTGTGAGGCCGTGTTCTCCCCCGGCCATCTCGGAAGCCCAGGGGCAGAGGAGCGCCCAGAGCAGGGCAGGCCCCAGGCCCCAGAGGGGGCGGAAAAGATGGTATTCGAGGGTGCAGCCACATCACCACGTGGTGGCTGGATCTGTCTCGTGCCAATGTGCCAGGCCAGGGTGCCTACTGGGCGGCAAAGGGAAATGGAACACGGTGCCCAGGCAGTGTGTGCTGAGGTGCGCAACGCGCTCTCTACAGCTCACTGCCCCAGTCCCCTCCCCAAAGAACGGGGCCCAACTGCCCCCCCTCTGCCCCATCAACCAGAGCCTCCACTTGCCAGGGCCAATTACCACGCTGCACTTCCATCTCGGTGCGCCAGGGGCGTCAGTCAGTCAAGCGCTCCGCTGCGGACCCAAAGACCCGAAGGGCCGTCCCGCCCCCGCGCCCCCTCTCCCTGCTCTGCACAAGAGGTGGGCAGGCGGCCTCCCAGGGGACTGCAGGCTTGGGCACCGCACCCCTGGGGGCAGGTCTGCTCGCTGGAGACCGCGTGCACTGCAGCGCCACTCAGGAACTCAGGTGCCCCTGGGCCCCTGGCACACACTGCGCTGCCCACTGCTCCCCTCGCTGCAAACACACCCAGTGCCACGGTGGGTGGGCGGCTCCCTCCAGCTCCGCCCCCTACACCGTCACCCTTCACCTCTCCCGCTCGCCCCTGGGCCCTGTGTCCCCTTCACAGCCCTCACTGCGGCCTGAGCCCCGCTGGTCGCTGGTCGAGTTGGCCATCTCTAGAAGAGACTGGAGTGACGCCACGCCTCTGTTCGACTCACCAGGCTCTTGAAGTGACTGGCACATAGTGGGTGCTGAATAGTTAGTTATTTGTTGCAATAATTGGCTTATTTGCTTATCCTCCTCCAAAGTTCTTGAGGACAACTGCAAATGGAAATTGTTTTCCCAGCTCCCATTAGCATTTTAACAGAAATGACTTTTATTTTTCTTCAAATTCTAGCCTGTGCTACAATAATCTAGATATTCTTGGCCCAAATTATTGCTAATGGCAGTGACTTCACTGCTATGCTTCTGACTCCAGACACAAAGGAGTCGTCCAGGGCCCAGCGTCTGCAGCCCTGGACCGGAGAAGGCGGGCTTTGGTCGACTCCTGAGCTGGAAGAAGAAACCATTCCGGAAAGCTCAGCCCAAGGGACGGCAACAGAACCACCCTTGGCCCTCGGCTGGTGGGGTGTTGCGGCCAGTCACTTCTCCTGGGACACAGTGCGTCCAGCACTGGGGTTCTGCGGCCCCTCGGTGTCCCGATGCACTCAGGCAGCTATAGCCTGCGCTCTGCCCTCCCTCCCCTCTGCTCTGCCAATTAACACTCCTCCCACGCTGTCAGGCCACTCACACCTACCCTAAAAACCCAGCTCTGCAGCCTCCACGCCCAGCTAGAGGCGAGGCTACTGGCGCCCTGGATCACAAGATGCCTGCTAGGTTGTTTACTGCCCTAGTCACATACTGAGTGGGAACGCGTCGCCTTCCGCTGCGTCTCCCCCCAAGGGAGGGGGTTACTACGGCTGTCAGGAGGGACTAAATGCAAGATGGAAATCTATAATGAACAATCAAAATTGAATGTGGTCAAAACTGAGGACAGTGTTACCGGTTAAGTAAGTCAAGCAGACTTCAGACTACTCCTGCAAAGAGGTCAACACCCACAAAACAAGCGTCACTATACAAAAGCAAAGACCAGTGGACATGGCTATGAAGGAAAAAGTCCAGTATAATACATCTAAATGAACAAAAAACCTAGCAATAATGAAAATTATAAATCATTACTGAAAAAAAAAATTTTAAACAGAAAGGAAGTAAAGAAAACCTACATAAAAGGAAAGACATTCTGTGTTCGTGGATTGGATAACCTAATATTATTAAAATGCAATTATTACCAGAGCAATCTATATATTCAGTGCATTCTCCTTCAAAATTCGAATAACTTTCTGGTCAGAGACAGAGAAGCCAATCCTTGGACTTCTATGGAATTCCAAGTGACTCTTAAAGCCAGGTCAACTTGAAGAAAGAAGAAAGTAAGCAGACTCCCGTCTCCTACCTCAACCCACATACTGGCATAACAAGAGACAGCGTAGCCCTACTGGCGAGTTCAGAAATGTGCTCACGCATCTTGGGTCAACTGGTTTCCAGCAAGAGTGCTAAGTCCATTCAGTGGAGAAGTCATTGTCTTGTAAATGATTGGTGCTGGGACAACTGGATTTCTACAGGCAAAAAAATGAACTTGCACCCATACCTCACCCCATGCACACACATCAACTCAAAATGTATCAAGAACCTAAAAGCACGGCGACTACACGAGTCTTAGAAGAAAACGTAGGCATGGTGGTTTGGGGACTTAGTATTTAGCAATCCTTAAAGCTGGTCCCAAGGGCATGAACAAGAACAAAATAGATAAGTGGAAGTTATCAAAATCAACAACTGTGGGCTGAGCCCCGGGGGCGTAGTGGTTGTGCGGGGACTGTGGCCCACTGGGACGGAGGTTCAATTCTGGCAGTGGGGCTGGGCCTCCTACTCCCACCACCAGAGAGCAGTGATGCCCAAAAAACAAAAAAAATTAAAAAACAAAAAAAACAAAATCAACAACATATAGTCATCAAGGGACTTATTAGGACAGTGAGAAGACAGCCTACATACTGGATGGGGGGGGGGGGGGGATTGAGTGCCACGATGAGGATGCTGCCTGCTACCATAAACAATTTAGCCTACTACAAAGATAAAGTCCCTGTGAGTCAGAAGCAACCTGACAGCAGTAGGCTAAGCCAGGTTAGTTTCCATGTCCTATAAGGATCCTTGGTGGTGCAGTCCCTGGCTGCTAACCAAAAGGCCAGAGGTTCAAAGCTACCAGGCAGCCCAGAGGGAAAAGCTGTGGCCGTCTGTTCCTGTAAGGAGTTACAGCCTGGGGAACTCTAGAGGACTGTCCTACTCTAGCCTGGAAGGTTGCTGTGCATCAGAAGAGATGCAATGTCAGTGGGTTTGGTGTATATCCGAGGGGTGGTTAATATTGAGCACAGTAAAGAGCGCCTACCCAAAGATACACTCCAAGTTAAGGAAGGATGAAGAACTGCAGGAGACAGCTTTTCCAAGAAGACACATCAATGGTCACATGAAAAGTATTCGACTTCATGTTCAAAACGTGATAACTTTTTCATCAAATAAAAAGCGTCTGTGCGCTTCAGATGATGCCGGCTGGTGAAGGGGCCACCCGCACACTGGGACGAGCCATTTGCAGTCACCTATCTGCTAAGGAACTTCAAGCTAGATTTTTAAAATCTCCTCAGAATAACTAATAAAAAGAAATATACACTACTTAAAAAGGGGCAAATGTATTGAACACACCGTAGTCAGAGTTGACTCGATGGCAGTAAGTTTGGTTTGCCTTGGCATAGTTTGGAAGACTGGGGGAAAGGAGCCTTGGTATGGTGGCTTGGGCATGGGGCTGATCACCTCAAGGCTGGCAGTTCACAGCCACCATTCACTCGGCAGGAGAAATTTGAGGCTGTCGGCTGCAGTGGGGAAGAGAATGGCAGACGACACCTCACGTGAGTGCGCTAGCGTCAAAATGAACGCGATGCCGGGGGCTTGGTCTGGACATGGGTAAGGCTGAGTGAGCAGTGGCTGCTAATGGCAGGAGACGTCTTTTGTGGGTGGATGAACATGGCCCAAATGTAAAACATTTGGACAGCTGTCCAACACGCTCCGAAAGGAGACAAATCCACTTAAAGTGGGTACGTTTTATGGCCTATCTTCATAAAACCATGGGGAAAAATACAACTCTTCTTGAACTCCTGAAGGACAACATATTCCCGGAAGCCCTGTCCCTCCGTTCTTCTGCAGCTGCTTTTCCCACTGACGGCTCTGCAATGGGGAGTGGAGCGGTCAAGTGCAATGGCTCCTACCGCACTGCACCCAGAGGCTCCCCGTCCTGGGCCCGGTGACTCAGTCACCTCCAGGGAAGTGAGTACATGTGTGCATCCGTGTTTACGACTGAGCTCCCAGGTCAAGTACAGCTGAGCTCAAATGGACATGCTTCTGTGAGGAAAAAGGAAAGTGCCTTAAAACTCACTATGGAATTTATGCTAGTCTTTCATCACTGGCTTGGGTTTTTGACATGTGCCCACTGGTTCAAAAGGAGACTTGGTCTTAAAAGTTGTCTGGTGAAAAGTGGGGACACTGAAGCACTGAGAAGTCACCCAACTGACCGGCAGGGCCAGGCGTGAGGGCCAGCTCTCCTGGACCGGCCCGGAGCAGGTGCTCCAAGCGAGGAGTGCTCACCTGAAGGCGAATCCAGTTCTACTCCAATCCACGTCCCCTCCTGAAAGTCGGTCGGCCCAATGTATCTCACGATGCCCGTTTTGTTCGTGCCCACGGTAACATATTCTCCCTCTCTGAGCCACTCTGGGACTTCACTGGCTTCTTCAGAGTCTGACGGAACTTCCAGTTTTTCTAAAGCCTGGCCCCCGGAGTGGTCACCTAGCCCTTCAGAGGCCAGCTGTTCCTCCTCCGCCCCGGAGTCTCCGCCCAGCATGCGGGAGAAGGACTTCAGCTCGGAGGTTCGCACCTTCTGGATTCGGAAAGGAGACGTTGGCGTGGGCAATTGAGACCGGAACTCAGGAGGCAGCTGTGGTTTCGCTGGCTCTTCTGGGCTCCCTGGCAACTTGGTGGCAGAGGAAACGGTCCCTGTAGTCTGCAGGCGGGGTGATTCCTTTTGGGGGGCAGAACTGGGGAAACACGGCTTCTCAGAGGAAAGCCCTCCAGTGCTACTGCACTGAGCAGCTAGCTGGGGTTGGGCAGGCCGGGAGGGCAGGCTGGTCTGGTTCTCCAATGGGGCAGGACGGGGGCTCTCCGCGCATGACCCCGGAGATGGATATGGAGGGTCAGACTCCAGGGGGGCCTGGCTGACAGGAGTCGGAGGGGAGCTGGGCACAGCTTGGGCAGTGCCATCAAGGCCGCCGGCGAGTGCGTCTGAGAGAGTTGCTGTGGAAACACTGTGGGAAAAGTAACCACTGGAGGCTTCGCTCAGGGGACTGGGAGGCCCTTCAGGAACTTCCTGGGCCTGCGTGTTTGAGAGGAGGGACTGCTGCGAAGCCGCTGGAGCGGGCTCGTCGGCGATCTTCGCCGCAGAAGGAAGGTGCACAGTCACTCCCGCTGTCTCGCTCACTCCCACACTCTCCCGGTGAACCTGGGGCAGAAAAGTGGGCAGCATCACTATTTAGGAGTTAAAGCTAGGCATTCACTTACCAGAGAACTGGAAAGGCGGGTGCTGCCAGCAGAGCACAGTGGAAAGGGAGGCAACAGACCTGGCTCTGTTTCAGTGCTACCCCCCATTTTGGTGTGACCTGGCTTTCCAGGTACTCCACGCTGACTGCCTCCTATGCACCAGCAGGGGCTGGTGGGAGAGTCCCCGCCCCTTTCTTCACCTTGTGTGCCACCAGAGACTGGTCTCCATCACACAGGCTTCCTGCGACAGACAGAACAAGGGGTAACGCTCTCACGACCCTTCCCCGCCTTAGGCTTCTAGTGGGCTCCCTGGGAAACACGAAGCCCTGCCCACCCCAGACTTCACGAGGAGATTTCGAGAATCATTTGACGGGCCAGAAGAGTTCTTTTCTGCGGCAAAACTTAAATGATAACCCCCTCATGGATCCGCTTCATCGGTCCACCTACACGCGTGCAAATGACGTTTGGGCGGCTGACTGCCTTGCCATGCCTGGCCAGCAGTCTCGCAGAAAGGCCGCAAGAGGTTCCTTGCGGCTCCGCCCTGTCGTGCCCTGCCACTCTCAGGCCTGCTTTTGAAGGCTGGTTCCATGTCTTCGGCCAGGGGTCCCTCAGGAGCCTGGGAGACAGAGGGCGCGAGGAGCAGAGTGACGGACAGACAGGCCGGGCAGCTGGGGTGGCTGCCCCTTGCACATCCGTCTGTCTGAGGCCTTCTGGCAGGGCAGCCACACAAAGCCCCTTTTCATGAGGAAACATGACAGCCACCGGTGACCCAAATCCCACTGTGCCAGTGGTGCTGGGAAGGTGGTCTGTTTGTTTAGCACCTAAGCCCATTTCAGAAGCTGGCAAATTATCTTTCTATTCCTGATTCGAAATGATGGGGGGGGGGGGGGGAGGACCAGGGACAGCAAGCAAATGGGGTGGCAGGGTAGAGCGGGGTGCCGTTCAGGAAAAGAAATATGGTTTCGAATATTTACAGAAAGATTATTTATATTACAGGAATGGTCATTTTCCATTTGAAACACAGGATTTATTTGACCTGGGAAACAGCTGTGATCTATAAGCCTCTTACAGTTACTTGGCTTAACTCAGCAGTTTGATAAATCATGCATCCTCACGTGAATTGTCATTTATATTCCTGTTTCCAGAGGCCCTCCTCTCCCCACCAGGCACACTTTCAGGGTATGAAATGAACTGCACCTCTTGAGATTAGCAGCCCATTTTTGTGATGGATCTCTAGACTGTAAAATTTACTAAATGCAATAGATCAATAACTGCCACCAGCATATATACTCTAAAAGATTAGGTGATCCTTCAATCATTTTTCTTTGGTAACTTGTACACGTTTTATTTATTCTTTTCTATTTTAAATGTCGCTAGCCATGCAGCAGGGACCAAATAAACGGCACCGCTAAGAGACTAGAATCAGAGCGGCCCAGAACCTCCACCTGGTGAGGCCCGGCCGGACCCCTTAGCAACTTGCCCAGCGGGTCCTGTCCTGAGGAGACACCATGCAAGGGAAACCCCCTCTGCTTACACGTGCTGATCAGCGACCCCGCTGCGTCCTTTGACACAAGGGGCCTTGACAAGTTCGTGGAAAGAAGGCCCTTCGTATCATATGTATTGTACGAAGCGGCCCGGAGCGGTGAAAGGGTTGATCCAGTGGTGAAGATTTGGGGATGAGAACTCTGGCCCACAGTGACAGGACGGAGCGGGTCACAGATGGCGGAGACCTCCATCACCGCGTCCTTTCTGAGGAGCCCAAGGGCAGCCTCAGCCCCTCCCCTTACTACAGATTGCCCTGGGGCTGCGCTGAGCTGTGCGGTGACACCATCTGCCATCTTTAGAGAGTACTGTCATCACGAAAGGAACACTTCCAGAGGCTTCTGGGAAAGCCCAGCATTGTGAACACCAGCCGATGAGCAGCCAGGGGGCCGCGGGGGCTGTACCGGGTCCCTGCTTTGTTCTCACTCTCACCCATCAGCCCTGGAGCTCAAGGCCCGAAGCCCTGCCTCGGCAACACGTACATGGGCCTGGGGGAGCCGGAAGGGCCAGGGCCCCTGCCTACCACCCACACCTAGGATTCGAAGGGGTCTTTCCAGTCTTGAGTGCAATGAAAGGGGGCCGTTGCGGGGCTTTCGTTCCTGTTGTTTCACTAACTAGATTCTCCTGTGAAGACACAGCGTGTCCTAGGAGAATGAAGCTCGGTGGGAGAAAATAGCGCTGCTATTCATAAGATGAGAAGTGCTGTTGATCTGCGGGAGATCATAAGAGACTATTTTCTCCCCAGTTCAGCATTAGTCTTTTCACGCTGATATCATGAATCAGAATGAAATGTAAAACTGAGAATTAAGCAAAACACTTAGAATAAGGAGATTGTTCTGTTTATAGAAATCGCCTTTGCCTAGCAGTGGGCTATTACAGCAGCAGACTGCATTAGCAGTCAAGCACCTAAAAGTTTAGCAATCATATGATTAACAAGTTGAAAATAGAAAAGTGTAACAAGGAAAATATAGAGGGAGATGACAGTGACCTATATTATAGTTAATTATCAAAGTGCGAATGTTAAAAAAACACACCCCAAAACCGGCGATGAGGATCAAGTAATTATAGCGCCAGGGCCACCCATTATATATGGGGCAGCCGCCAGTAACGGTGCCACTGCTGGCTGACTTACCTCCTCCGTCTGGGCCACCCCGACATCAGGGAGGGTAGACTGCACCATGATGCGGGGAACGGGCTGAGAAAAAAGCAAAGGGGCCAGTCAGACAGCGCTTGGTGGGAATGCGGCCCAAGAGCAGCAGAACTGTGTCAGCAGCGACTGCCTTCAGCGGGCAGGCCCGAGGGCCCAGCAGCAGGGGCTTTTTACGCGCGTCACGAATTCTCACACGATACCGCCAGGGACCTGCGCCCGCCTGTGGGGCGGCTGCGCACTGCACAGGCAGGGACACGGGGAGTCAGGAACACGGAGGATGCACTCACACACACCGGCAGGCCCTCTCTCATTCCGCAATCACAGTCACACACGCTCCAACCAAGCAAAGGGCCAGGGCCAGGCAAGACTTGAAGCAAGAGTTTTTAGACTCCCAAGCCAGCTGTGATGGCCAGCGAGAACTCCCAGGGCAACGAGGAAGACCCGCCCGTGCAGGGCTGTCCCAGGAGGAGCGCAGAAAGTAAGCCAGTCTCACCAGAGCAGGTGAAAATGTGTGGGAGGTCTCAAGCAGCCACCAGCCAACTCATTCGGCCATGTGGAAAGATCACGGCAGATTGCAGAGCAGAAAAATCAGAAGATCAGGAAGGCTGATCTAGCTGTAGAATTCAAATTTACTGGGGAAATATTTAAAGACTAAGGCCCAAGTGGTGTAGTAGCTACGCGTTGGGATGTGACCTGCATGGTTGCTTGTTCGAAACCACCCACCAACAGCTCTGTGGGAGAAAGCAAGTCTGGGATTTCAGCTCCAGTAAACAGTGGCCGTCTCAGAAACCCACAGGGGCCGATAACTCGAGGGCAGTGAGTTTGGGTTTGGAAGGGAGGCATACTGGTAAAGAGGTACCAGCAACCAGGTGCAAGTGGTCAGAGCCTGAGTTAACGGAGGCAAGAATAACACAGGGATGAAGGAAGAAGACTGTGACATACTGACATGAGATCCAAAGAACGTTAACATGTTGCAATTAATAAATATATGTACATAAAATTAGATATACGTGTGTGACAATGAACAGATATGTAAGTAGATCATGAGACACCTGTATAAATATGTATATACACTAAGAGATAGATAATTAGAGCTCGGGTCAGGTAAAGACAGGGCATCTGACTTGGAACTCTGAGGGAGAAGAACTTCCTGTAGTAGCTGTGGAGTGTTCCTATGGCGGCCGGGTCCAGACGCACACACAATCATTCATGGAAGAAAACACGCATCGATCACAATCTCCACTTCAGGTCTTCCTTCTCCCACACAAGGGTTTGGCCAAACCCCTGTTGCTGGGCTGACTGGCGTCCCCTCGAATGCGTATCTCTCAGGAACCTCTGAGCGGCACTGTTTGGAAATAGGGTCTGTGCAGCTAGAGTAGTGAAGGGGAGGACATACGCATTACTCTGCCCTACATCTGTGCCCGTCTCCTCATAAAGGAAGAAGAGAGCCATGGGGTGATGGAGGCAAAGGAAGGCTGAGGAGGCTGCAAACCAAGTGAAGGCGAGAACTGCCACCACACAGGGAAGAGGTGGAGAAGGATTCCTCCCTGAGCCGTGGGAGGGAGTGCAGCCCTGCCTGAATTCAACTTCTCACATGCACAGCAGTGAGAGAATGCATTCTGTTGCTTTAAGGCACTGCGTTTGGAAGACTTCGGGAAAAGGTGCATTCTAGCTGTTCTTCAACAAGGGCTGCATTGCAGTGGAACGCACACTCCTTATGCTCTACCACACTGCGTGTCTGAGCTTGCCTCTGGCACAGGGCGAGGCTCTCTGCTCTTGTCCAGTCCAAGGGAACAAAAATGAGCCGTGCTTATATCATCTAGTTAAAAATTCCCAAGGACCCATAATGACCACACTTTCCCATTTGCCCTGGGCACACACGTTCCTTCTGGTTCCTGTGGTGTGTCTTAGGGACTGAGTCTATGAAGACCTCCTGACAGAGTCAATAGGCACTAAGCTGGGCCCCTGAAGTCTCCTGTCCTACTGGAGGGAGGGGGAGAATAGATCTGAGTTCCAGGGAAGCCTGCCCACTAGAAATAAGAGGTCCCATACAGCTGGGAGTTAACCCGAGTGTGACGTGAGCACCAAATATCCTTGAGTGAATGGTCCTTACATGGATGGTTTAAAGCAGGGGTCCTCAAACTTTTTAAACAGGGGTCCAGTTCACTGTCCCTCATACTATTAGAGGGCTGGGCTATAGTTAAAAACAAAACAAAAACAAATTATGAACAAATTCACTGAGGGCCTGGGATGAGTCGGCTGCTAAGCAGGAAGGGAGAGGTAGTAAAAACACCTGGCGGGCCGGATAAATACCCTCGGCGGGCCACATGTGGCCCATGGGCCGAGGTTTGACAGCGCCTGGTTTAAAATAAGGAAAGGTGTGCATCAGGGCAGTATTTTGTTTCAGTGTACATGGGGTTGTTAGACGGAACCAGCTGGCCAGCGCTTACCAAGAACAGCATCTACACTAACCACAGTCAATTGCATCTCCAAAGTGACTGTGGTGTGCGGACTGCTTTTGGGGGGAAAAGTTCTGCAGGTGATTAACCTGAGTGAAGGTCAGAGCTGCCTAATAGGACTTTAGGTGAGGCACCGAGGGGAGTAGAGGCTACACTCACTGCCATCGAGTCCATCCGACTCATGGTGATGTTATGAGACAGGGTAGACCTGCACCTGCAGGTTCTCAAGACTGTAACTTTTTTTTAATTAAAAGATCACTCTATTGGGGACTCTTACGGCTCTGATAACAATTAATTGTATGAAGCATATTTGTACACCTGTTGCCATTGTTAGTTTCTAAACATTCATTATTTTTATTTGAGCCTTTGGTATTAGTCGTCTCCCCCCTCCCCCCCCGCCATGAGCCCTTGCTAAATTAATTATTATTATTTTCATATTTTCTTTTTTATTGCAAAACCTTCTTTTGGGGGGGCATCACTGCCCTCTGGTGGGAGTAGGAGACCCAGCCTTGCTCCTGGAGAGCTGCTGCTGGATTTGACCCGCCAGCCCAGTGGGCCGCAGTCCCGCACACAACCACTATACCACGGGGGCTCAGCCCTATTTTTTTTCCACATTTTTTGGGGGGGCATCACTGCCTCTGGTGGTCATGGGTGCTACCCAGTGCTGCTCCTGAGAGCCGCCGCTGGATTTGAACTGCCAAGCCCGTGGGCTGCAGTCCCGCACTCAACCACTTACGCCACTGGGACTCAGCCCTATTTTCATATCTTACACAGACCACTGTTTCCCTACCCCCCAGGTTTCGGTTGTTCGTCCCCCTGGGTTGGGGGTGATTACGTGTCAATCATTGCAATCACTTCCCTCTCCTATCCCTCCTCTCCCCACCTTCCCCCTACCCTCCTGGTATGGCTACTCCCATTCCAGGCACAGGAGTGGAACTCTTCACAGGAGTAGAAGGCCTCGTCTTTCTCCCTCGGGGCAGCTGGAAGTTTCTTAACAGCTGACCATGTGCTTAGCAGACAAACTAGCAGCCACTGCGCCACCAGGGCTGCTGCGCCAGAAGGCTAAGTAGGACACAAGGTGGAGCAAGCCAAAAGGATCAGAGATAAACTAATAGCCAGGGACTTACTCGAGATTTCTCAGGCAAGAGAGAGCTAGGTTCAAGTGTGCGTTTAAGACCTCAACGGCCATCAAGTTTGGTGAGGGAAGGCACTTCAGTGGCACAGGTTGGTCAAGTGCCACCCCCCACCCCCCAACCTCAATGCGCCCATAAGAGAGGTTCACTCTCCTCAAAGCATGGTGTTTTATTCCTCCCACTTCCTGGACCGCACTCACGGCGTTCTCCTTCCCAGCCCTTTGTGTCCCCACAGCCCTGGAAGCTTCCCGGGAATGGAGATATTTGTAATCACGTGTCCTCGCCGGGACTGTAAGGCCCTTGAATGCAGGGGCTGCCATCTCTCCTTGCTGCCCATAATACCTCAAGTACCCCACAAATGGGAAGACGTCCAGGCCACATTTCTAAGTAGGGGCAGAAAACGCGGGGCTTCAAACTCAAGCTCCAACATGTTTATATTCTTTGGTTAAATCTCCTTTTCAACAGATACGTTGGGAGAATAAGTTTCCCACTAAGATGAAACTTACCCCATTAAAGAACAAAAATGTAAAAGCCCCACCAAGGATAGGAATGGCCTCTAAAAGGATCTGGTTCCTGCCCTACTAAAGAGTGCCTAGAAACACACGGTACGACTCAGGATCATTAGAGAGATCCAACAGATGCTTAATATTTGCTGAAATACCATGAAAAGACTGACTGCGACACTCAGCTGGCTTCCAGGGCAGCCCACAGGGCTTGTGAGGCTCGATGTCACCGGCCCCGGAGGACTCAGCCTCAGTTTGGCTCCTCCCCTTCAGCAGCCACTCTTACCTCACTGACAGGGACCCCTTCTTCATCAGGCAGCATGAAAATGCCCACCGCACGCACCTCCAACCACTCAACTGAATTAGTGGTGGGGGGGGCGGGCATCACTGCCTCTGGTGGTCATAGGAGCTTCCCAGTGCTGCTCCTGAGAGCCGCTGCTGGATTTGAACCGCCAAGGCCACAGGCCACAGTCCTGCACTCAACCACTTACACCACTGGGGCTCAGGCCCACTCAACTGAATTGTGAATTGGAAAATAAGCTGAGTAAGCATTTTCAAAATTACCCCCTGCTTCACCCCTCAAGACCAAAGTGAACCAAACCAAACTACCGTGTTTCAATAAGATGAGATCAGCCCTGCACTGACTCCCGGAACAGTGTCAGGGACTTGGATCACAGCTGCTTGGATGGCTCACGCCTCCGTCACTCACGCTTCCTCCCAGGCAGCGGTGGCCCACAGACCCTGGGTGCTGGTGCAGGGAGGCTACCTTTAGCAGGAGCAGGAGGGGCAAGGTAACTTCTTCTACCACAGAGGGCCTGAAAAGTGCTGCTAAAGGGAGCAGCAAAAGAGATGACACAGACCAGCTATGCACTCGTGTTCACTGAAGCCAGGGGACGACACTGCATATGCAAGGGTGGTACTATTCTCTCTCACCTTTTGCATGTTTCAAATTTTTGCTTAATCAGCAAGTTTAAATGTATGTTGCTCAAATCAAATTACTCATTAAAATAAGTACTAATCTGTGTCCACTTGTAGCACCGTGGTGGCTTTGCAAGTTGCTGAGAAGTTGGAAGCTTTGTCACCAGGATTCCAAATACCAGCAGGTCACCCGTGGCTGGCAGGTTGGGTGGAGTTTCCAGACTGACACTGAGAAGAAAGGTCTGGCGATCTACGCAGTCAGTCTGAAAACTGGCCAATGAAATTCTAACAGACCACAGCAGAACACTGTCCAAGTTGCCTGCTTTGGACATGTCATCAGGCAAGATCAATCATTGCAGAACATTGCTTTTGTTTCTTGGTGAGGTGTACTGGCCCAGTACTGGTCAACTCGATCTGGGGGATGACAGGAGACTGGTAGCATCCCATGCTATGGGACATGATGTCGCTATGAATTAGCGGGAACTCCACTGTAGCTACCCACCTATGTAAGAAGGAAGAAAAGGAGTTCTGAGTCTCAATGGACAAACCCAATTAAAGATTTATCAGGCCTCACAATGTACAAGGCTTTGACTGTGGGTAGCACACAGAAAAACAAGGGCTTAGGTCTTGATGGA
Source organism: Nesogale talazaci (assembly GCA_004026705.1). NCBI lineage: Eukaryota > Metazoa > Chordata > Mammalia > Afrosoricida > Tenrecidae > Nesogale > Nesogale talazaci. Next base: position 20,162 of record PVJH01028714.1, read on the forward strand.
CTGACAATCTAGTTTGGAGGAGGGAGATGTATGAAAATAGCTAAAGCATAAAAAATATGGGAAATCTTAAAATGGAGGTTTCAAAAGTAAAGAGAATGCAAATGAAGAAAGGGTCACAAGTAGAAAGATCTAGAAAGCCTTTGTGGGGGTCATTGTGTTCTCTGAGGAAGGCCTTGGAAGATGGGATCTCCCAGGGCAAAGAGACTGCGAGTAGAAGGGGTGCTCTGATCTCTGTAGTGGTTTGTGGGCAGCAGGACAGCCAAAGACCATTCTGTGTACGGGGAGTGTCCTCTCTACTGATCACTACCTTGGGGAGAGCAACTCCTTCTGGGCCTTCACAGAGAATGTACTAGGCCACAGGTTCCCAAATTTATTGATGGCCTACTGCCCCTCACCCCCAGCAATGGAAACCTTTAACACCACAGTCCATATTTCATGGCAAAGTAGGTATCTCCTCTGGGTCATCCCACTTTGGGAAACACCAAAGTAGCCTGACTGGCACCGAGTAGAGGTCAGAAAGGTTAGGACCATGGAAGGAAGTCGTGTGAGCTTAGGTTTGATTTTCACAGACATTAAAGAGTAATCAAGTGAATACAAAGAGTTATCAACCATCAATAAAAGGATGCAGAAGATTAATCCTTAGGTAGAGGAGATAGTAAGTGTAGGAGAGATCTATTGAGAACTTACTTCAGTGGTTCAGTGGAGAGTTAACAAGCTTATGAACTTGGATAAGAGGAAAAGGAAACAAATTAAAGTTGATCAACATAAAGGCTATCATTTGTTACTTGGAAACAACTGGCTGTGGAGGCTGGGGAAAGGCCAAGGGTCAAAGATGATCCCCAGGAAATGGGGATGATGACATGTGTAAGGTGCGTGTGTGCACCGGCACATGTGTGTGCATGCACGCGCCTGCAGGGATGGGGAAGAGAGCGAACTATATTTGGCAATGGTTATGATGAATTCAGCAACCTTACGAAGGGTACCAAAAATACCTACAAAGTATACTTAAATCATAAGGGTGCCATTTGTCCTTCACACATAATGGCTCGGATATCCAAATGTGTATTGTTTGCATTTTAATGCTCTTTTACATATCCCCTGAGCTGGCAGTTGCCTTCTATTTCAGGAGCTCAAAACATTTCAGATCCTAAGTTCATTAATCCTTACGACACATCTGGTAACTATTAATAAAAATGACTGCAAAGTATTTTGCAGCTATAAATGCTAAGGAGAAGTCCCATGAGGCACCTGAATAAGTATAATTATCTACATTTCACACCACAGAAATCAAGACTAGGAGAGAATTTACCTGATGGTTCCATGTATCCGGGTTGCCCAATGATGGAAAAGAAATGTGTTCCCAAGTGCCAGCTAGCCCCGCAGTCTTCTGGGTCATGCTGTCCATTGAGACTGCTAAAACCCTAGCTTGTGAGTAGTTACAGGCAACAGAAGTGCCTAGAAATATTCCAGGGAAAAGCAATAGCCGCTTTTCACATCAAAACTAGTGATTTTTTTTTTACTTCTCCCTTTCTCATACCACTTAAGTATAGGTTATAATTGTTCAAATTTTTATAATACTGCACACAAACCAGTTTAGAAACCCCTTTGCATGTAAAAATAAAGCTTAAACCTTTTCATGTAACATAGAAGACTCACCTTTCCACAAGAGGAAACCTTCCTCTTGCTTGTCCTACTACACCACCTTGAATGCCCACAGTACCCCGCTCTTCTAGACCCTTCCTCATGTTGCTGCCTCCCCTTACGGGATCATGTCTTGTCTGGTGAATATCTATTTGTATTCAAATAATGAAGAATGCAACTTTTGGTCTCTCTGCCCAGAGGAAGTGTTAAGAAAACTGGAGATCCATGGGAACAATTAGTCTAATGGAAAAATGGACCATCATTTTCCACAACCCTAAATCCAGAAGAACTAGACGGTGCCAACGTACCACTACCAACGCTCCTAAAGTGAAAGAAAGAAAAAATGGGGACCCCCCCCCCACCACAAAATCAGCAAAAAGAGAAGAAAACAGATCAGCACTCAATTCACAATAAAATGATTTAAAAATAAATAAAAATGATTGAATGCTTCTGAAACTGCAGGCAGAAATGCCTACTCTTTTGATAGTTTTACCCTAAACACACTTCTCAGTATCTTCCAGTGACTATTCAGTTGTTTATGCTTCCATAAGGGAGTGGCTCTAAATAGCAAACCCCCGAAGGGTAGGGGCTGCATTCTCTTTGTCTCTGCATTCCCATGTACAGGGCACTAACTTAAGGCTTGTAATGAACTAAACAAATAAATTGCTTAAAATGTGATGCAAAGAAGGCTGAATAGACACAAATCCACAGATTGGCAAAGGAAGATATTCTAACATTTGGGCATAGGAATACATAGGTGGAGATTGTAAGAAATATGTGGACAGAGATGGAAATTTTAAAAATCCAACATTCTACATTTAAATATCTATAATATTAGATTTTCTGATGTATATTTCATTGTTTGAAATATAAATCCCTTATAATAATTACTCATTTTGATTTGATAAGTTCTTAAAAAGTCCTTAGAAGTCATTTTCTCTTGAGGCCTAAGTTAATATGATCTCCCAAATTTATTTTGGTGAACAACTTTGACCAATGGTTTAAAATCCAGGCATAGGAAAGTACTTCATAAAGGAATATACAGTAACAGACAATAGGTGGGTTTTTTTTTTCCAAAATTCACGGGGGAATTCCATTGTCCTTTAATTTCACTTCACCAAAAACCTTTTGAAGTCCTCTAATACATAAACTTTAAACCGGTTGCCATCAATTTTATTTCAACTCATGGCAACCGCTTCAGAGCAGATGTCACAGGATTTCAATGGCTGATTTGGGGGTTGAGCCTTGCTTCAACGCCATCTGTGGATGGTCTAGAACCTCCAACCTTTCAGTTAGTGGCTGACCCACCCAGCAACCCCTGTGCAAAAGGTGGTTTCCTAAAGATCTAGCTCAGTAATAACACAAAGTTATAAAATAAGAGGCGGTAAAGTAGAAGATAGAAAGTGGAGGGTTACAAAAAGAAAAGCTAGCCAAAATGAAACCAAACACGATGTATCAAGATATGTCAGGCATGGGAAGGTGACTTAATATTTCTGGCCAATCTTAAACTATCCCATGAGCTTTTATGCATTGAAGAGTCTTTCCATTTTATCCTCCTCAAATCTACCCTACAAACTGCAGCCAGAGAGAGAATTACAAAATGGGAATCTGAGTGTATCACTCCACTGCATAAAGACGGCAATGATTCTCCATTGCCAGCATTTTTTTTTTTTAAGGAAAGGGCTACCAAAGGAAACATGGATTGGTGTTGATATGCATTTCTACAGTCCACCCACTCTCTCTTTCAGATACTGTACTGATGGATATTCTCCAAATGTAATACCTTGCTTATTTTTAATCAGCCAACAAAAATCTCAAGATCACATTTGTATATAAACTTTTGCTTTATGAATTTAACTCTCAAAGACTGCTCTGTCATCTGCATATTGCAGGTTGCTCATTAGTCTTTCTCCAATCCTGACACTCTACCACACATTCACAGTGAAGATACCTGGAGGAAGAAATAACCCAGATGCCCCACCGTGTTCCTGAGGTTAAACAATGTGTGTCCGCTTGTTCTGCTTCACCGACCATCTCTGGGCCTGCTACAGGTATTGCATGAACATGAGTGACCTGGAATCCTCATTCTTTGAATATGTAATCCATAATTCATTATGATCCACACAATAAAATGCCTTTGTGTAGTCAATACAACACAGGTGAACATCTTTTAGGTATTCTGTTTCCAGCCATGATCCATCTGACATCAGCAATACCATCCCATCCCATGTCCTTTTCTGAATTCAGCAATACCATCCCATCCCATGTCCTTTTCTGAATTCAGCTTGAATTTCTCACAGTTTTCTGTGTTATTATAACTGTTTTAAAATTATTTTCGGCAAAGTTGTGCTTGTGATATTAATGATAGTGTGCTAATTGCTATATTCTGCTGGTTCAATTTTCCTTTGAATGAGCGCAAATACGCACCTCTTCCATTCCGTTGGCCAGGTCTTTAAAATACCTCAACATAGACCAGTGAGCATGTGCATCATTTCATCTGTTTGCGGAAACATCTCAATTGGCATAATGTCACTTCCTTATTTTTAGTTTTTTTCTAATGCTTCCATTGCTGTTTATACTTCTTCCTTCAATACCATTGGATTTTTTTTTTTTTTTTGCTTTTTATCTTTAAAAAGTTTTTTATTGCAAATTAGGGGAAGGTTTACAGAGATCGATTTTACATAAAAAAATATCCAAACAAAATTGGTTTCAACTCATCCATTTCAATCTCTTCAATGTGCCTTCACGTATCCTATTTCCTCCCTGGGTTTCCTGTGCCCCTTCCTCATCCTCTGAACTTTGTCTTTGAGGAAATGTGAGACTTTTAATCTCAAATTGTTAATTATTCTTAGATCAGGTGAATTTGTTTCCAGACCTGAGGTGCCGACGAAGGCTCCACTCTTGGGGGTCCCACCTGTCTTCGTCTTTTATGATTTTGAGCTCTGTTCCACATTTTCCTCCCACTCTCTCAAGGACCTTCTAATGTGCTTCTTTTTGGCACAGTTGGTAGGAGCAATCAGGAACCATCTGGTTCTTATGGTCTCCCTGGGTTTTGGAAACTGATGTTTGTTCGATCCATTAGTTCAATGAGTTCACTGTCTGGATATATGTTTAAAATGTTCTCATTCTTCTTTCTTCTGTTCAGGGAAAGTCAGAGCTCAGAGTTGTTCAGGGCTCAGTTGCTACCAACCAAAGTAAGAAGTCGGACATGTTTCTGTGAGTTAGTTGTGCCAAACTGACCTGGCTAGTCCCCAAGCCTATGAGTCTTCTCCGCCACCAGGTTCAACGACCACTGGGTTTGATGTTACTTCCTAAAGTGGTTGAGCATTCAACAATTGGGGGAGGTACAGTGGCTCTGTATCTTCCATCTACTTTGGATGCTTCCACAGAATGAATGCATCTTGAGGATTGAGTTTTTTCCTCAAATATTTCAGCTTGAAAAATGCTGAATGAGGTCTATCCTTTCAGTTTTTTGATTCCAAGCTTTTGCAACTGTTGTCATAATATTTTACTTCCTTTTCTTCAGCTTGCTGAAGGGGAAGAGGTCTTGAATTACTTGCTGATGATCATCAAAGATGAGCCTACAATGTGGATTACATACCTCAGCATAGAGAAAACAAGTCCTCACAACTGAAGGGAGAAGTAACATCAGGATGAACATAAAATACTAAAATTGTCAAGGATCTAATTTTACTTGAATTCACAAGCAACATCTAAGGGGCAGCAGTCAAAAAATAAAAAAATCAACATCCTGCATTGGGCAAAGCTGGCAAAGGTCTCTTTAAAATGTTAGGGATTTGGGAACATAAGCATGACATAAAGTTCAAAATTCAGGGTCCATAAAAAAACTTTTATTGGAAACCAGCCACACTCAGTCATTTTAATATTCTTTCTGACTGCTTTCACCTGGTCACAGCAGAGCTGAGTGGTTCCAGCAAAGAGGGCCTGGACTAAAATAGTTAAGATCTAGACCAGTTCTTCTCAAAGTGGGTGATGCTGCCCCTTGGGTGGGGGTGGAATGACCCAGGGAAGGAGTGGACGGCTTATATTGTATCCTGGATCATTAGCTACAGCACAAAAGGTTCTCGTAAACAGGCAGCTGGGGTGCTTTGATTTTTCCCTGTAAAGGGGTAGTAAACGAAATAAGTTTGGGAACCTATGATATATATATATATATATATATATATATATATATATATGATACACACACATATATGAGTGAAAACAGTTTGCAGCCCAAGTTAAGAGAACGGTACAAAAGCATACTGTGCCAATTCCTTTTTTAAAAATGAACAGAAGAGGTATCTTCAATTAATCTCTACACTACAGCCTAAACTCTCTTATATGTTGGAGTGAATTCCAATGAATCATTGTTTTACAGATCAGTTACTAAACCTGATTCCTAAGACAATGTTGCCAACTTAAGTTTAACTAAGTAAGTCAGCGTAGGATCATTAACATTTTTGGATCAAAGCTAAAAGCATGAAATGATTTTGCATAAAATCATTTTTTAAAACTAAAATACATACACAAAAGTCTTAGTATATGTGCTGCTGAAGGGAGCACACACAAAAGTCTTATAGTAGGAAAAATGCCTTAGAATTCACTACTAAAAGAATTTAAGAGAAACTGAATTGAATTAAAGGGAAAAACCCTATGCTCTAAAAGGCACCTTTTCAATTTCTCCTTCTTGAGACCAAGCCTATGTGGCATACCATGTAGACATGTATTTAGTTATTATGTGTGACACACAATGTGCCCCAAAGTGGGTGATACTGGCCCCCGGAGGGGGCACTGGATCTATCAAGGGTGGCTGCAAAAGCAGATACCTATACTTTAACCTGGATTATGAGCTACAGTACAAAAATTTTCCAGTGCCAGTAGGACATTGAGTAATTTTTTCTTCTTAAAAGGGGTCAGCAGGCAAACTTAAGTTTGAGAATCTATGAATTAAGAGATAAAAATGCTCATTCCTATTAAATTTAAAATTTTTGAGAGGTTAAGCTAAACACTGGAAAATGAAGCATCCATCCTTTTATACTTTATTTAGTTAAGATGAAGAAAGCTAAGGTGCGTGTCTATTTCCTTTTATGAAGGGAGGTCTTGTATGACTTACCTGAACAACAACCTGTTTAAAAGGATAGAGCCAGTAGTAGTGCTTGATTGCCCTCATTTTATTTTATTGATGTTTGGCATCACTGCCC
>PVJH01028715.1:0-27041 GCA_004026705.1 Nesogale talazaci
TTTCTAAGTCTACAGCTTCTTCTTCTCCTGCACAGCATCTTATGGATTGAACTTTTAACCTTGTATTAAGTAGTCCAACACATAACCCCACTGCATTTCTAGGTTTAACAACTCACTGTAAAGAAAAAAATAAGCCTTTTAAAACTGGACCAACAGTTAATATCATAACGAAAAAAGAAGATTGAAAGTATCAGGAATTTCATTTTATTTGCATACATAGTCAACCATAGAAGCAATAGTCAATAAGCCATATGATGCTTTGCACTGAGGATAGCAAGATTTCTGCTTTCAGATCTGTCGCACAAGATTTCTTTAATATGTTTAAAAGCAAAAACGTCACTTTGAAAGCTAAGGTGTGTCAGATTTGTCATGAACTTTTCAATTGCCTCAAATAGATGTGAGAGCTGGACAAACTATAAAGAAAATAGTAGAATTGGTGGTGTTGGAGAGTCATATTGAAAATACTGTGATCTACCTGAAGATAAAGCAGCTCTCTTAGAAGTACAGTCTAGGGTTGAGTCCCAGTGGCGTAGTGGTTGTGCGCGGGACTGCGGCCCACTGGGACGGAGGTTCAATTCCAGCAGTGGGGCTGGGCCTGCTACTCCCACCACCGGAGAGCAGTGATGCCCCAAAAACAAAAACAACGACAACAAAAAAAAGGAGTACAGTTTAAATGCTCCTTAGAATTCAAGATAGCAAGACTTTGTCACACAGAATTTGGACATGCTATCAGGGGAATCCACTCACTGGAAAAGGACATCATTCTTGGTAGAGAGTGAAAAGGAAGACCGTTATGTTAGAGCTCAAATTATTACATCAGAATTTAAATTCTGAACACTGTTTGAAGCAAGTTATGAAGGACAAAATCCTTTATGTAGAGTCTCTGCATATATTAAGAATCTATTGAATTCCTTCTGATTACTAGCTAACAATATTGATAATCTTACCCTCAAGCAGCCAGCCCTACATTCCTTTCCAGCCAGCCCAGAGCAGGTCAGTCTCTCTTTGGGACTTGTCAGGATGTGTCCTTGATGCACATCACTGGGAGGTGCCCTGAGTGCCTTGGTGGGACAGTGTTGGTCTAATTTCCATTACACTTAATGTGTTTGTTAAATCTGCCATTTCATTCTTGGAAACATCTTTCAAACTCATCTGCTTGGATGGCTGACTACACCTCCTTCGTTTTTACTTTTGCTTTCTTTTCCCTCTTCTAGCACTTCAAATTCCTGTCCTGTTATGTCACTCTTCATTCACAGAAGCAGAAAGAAATCAGTGTCAAGGTCAGATGCATAGGGCAAGAGATGCTTGTCGGTTTTTGCCCCAAACTGGCACACTGAACTGGCTGTGGGAACATGTACATTGTTTCTGTCACAAAGTTTTCCACAATCTTTGCAGAAGATCTAAACAGAAAACTTGCTTGTCAGTCTGACCTGGTGAAAGCAATTCCCCAAACACTATCCACCTCACATTAAAAGCAAAAAAGCAAATGTTCATCACCTTGATCTCTGATTCACTTGAGGAGCTTTTCTTGGGTGAGGTGGCAATGGAATCTGTCACTGGTTGATTAAGGTTTGCTTTCAGGCTTTGCGGAAAAAATCTGGCTACTTTGGGACTGTACTTTCAAAGCATGGCATGTTTCTATTAAACACTTTCTTCTGATCAGTCAGAATCTGCAATGAAAATTTTGCATTAACCCTTCTCAATCCGAAATCATCCATTAACATTCACTGAACTGAGTTCCAAGAAAGTTCAGACAACTTCCCCATTTCTTCAGTTGTTGGCTGTCAGTTTTTGAGCATGAATGCATGAATTTTGTTGACATTTTTAATGTTTGGCAAGTTGATGGATGTCTAGAACTAGGTTTCTTGCCAATCAACATTTCACTTTTTTTAAAAAATGAAGAAAACACATACATTTGAGTTTTTTCCCATAAAGCTGTCCTTGTAAGCCGAGTTCAATGTAACAACCATTTCTACAGCCATTTTCCCAGGCAGGAAGCAATTTCACACCCACATGCTATTCTCCTAAATTGGCCATCACAAAAAAAAAAAAGAGGTTTGAGTGAAACTGCTTATATGGAAAAATTCAAAGTGACAAGAGGGAAACTTCCCAGATGATGCCACTGGATGCATTAATTCAGGGTGAGTGGCTCTATACTCACCTAGTCAGAAAAAAAAAATGCATACTATGAGAGCTCTGCCCAGTGGAACTTTTTCCCTTTTTAGTTGAGTACCACTCATTTATTTTTTCAAAAGACCCTCATTTTCCATATTAGTAATAGATTCTTACTCTACTATTTCTGTTCTTCGGTTTTTACTACAGTTTTCTTCAACTCTCAAAAAGCTCTACTTTTTCTAAAATTATTCCCATTTTATTGTATTTTCCAATTCTATTGGTGAACATGACAGTCAAATCATTCACCTACCAGAGTATGCTTGACCTCAGAAATTATGCTTGACTTATCATTTCTCTGTATGCAATAAAGTTTGACTATGTTAAACAACAATAAAAATTTCATACAAAAGCACAGCCACAGAGTGTACTGATATTGAGAATCTGTTGGAGATGAGTTATAATTCACAGTAAACTGAGCTGAGGCCATTAGTGTGTATACTGATTCAAGTTACCTGATTTCAATGCATTACAGATCTTAAAGTTTGGAAAAAAGCAGAGGGCCTGGTTTTGAAAAATATACAGAAATTGGCAAAAAGGAAGTAGATAACTCTTGTACTATGTAATTGTTCTTTGCTTTGGTTTCTCCTTTTTGAAAAAATGAGAGCTTAACCTATGCCAATGTTATTGCTTCTCTGTCTCTGTTTATGTAATAAATCTCTTTTAAAAAACATATTAACATCAAGATAGCAGAAATCCCAAGACCAAATAAGATACTAAAAATGGAGTTGTAACACCTGCATATCTATTATCTTTATGTCACTTTTTCTACTTAGGAGATTGACTACATGTCATGTTGACTCCTTATTAATTAATGTCCCTAGGAAGGTTAATACTTAGGAAAATAAAACAATTTTAAGTGAGCTATTAGTCCTTGAAATTTATCAAACAGAAATTTTCTATTATCTTGTTCTCATACTTGACAAACAAAAACTCTACTCACGAGCCAATTTCAGTTTTGTTCTCTACTTCATCACTAATTAGTTCTGCAGCCTTGGTAACAAAATTATTTAACAATAAGGTGTATACCTTGTTATTTCCTAGTTGTGTTTTTTTTTAATGTGCAAAGCATGGTGAGTAAGATCCTGCAGCACAAAGTTAGTGTAATTGTATGAAACACCACCTTTGGAACATGAAATGATGCCAGACTTGTATATGACAATGAAGGGGCTGTACAGAAAATGTCAATTGCTATCCTTGGGCTTTCAAAATACATCTGTAAAATTTGATGCTGAAAAACTTTCACATATCTTTAAGCAATTTCTTTCCTACCAAACTAGTAATTTAGAAATGTGTTTAAAATGATAGTAAAGATCAGGGTTTAGCAATGGTTCATAAGGGAGGCAGGGTGGGGAAGAGGGGAATGAGAAGCTCATACCAAGGCCTCAAGTAGAAAGACAATGTTTTCAAAATGATGATGACAACAAATGTACAAACGTGCTTGGCATAAAGGATGTATGTATGTATTGTGATAAAAGCTGCATGAGGCCCCAATAAAATGATTTTTTAAAAAAGAGATCAGAAAAATTTTGGAATGGGAAACTAAGGGGCAGTATCTGATATAGTATTGCTTCTGATGAGGTGCCAACAACCACCTGCCAGTTTGTGGTGACTTCTATGGGACTGTGGTGTTGGAAGATAAGCTATCTGTATTTCACATTCTTGTACAGACCCATTAGTGGACGAATTTCAACAGAGCTTAAAGAGTGAGGCAAACTAAAAAGAAAAGCAGGCACATGTTTTGTAAAAAAAAATAACTCATTGAAAACCTTAAGAATAACAGGGAACATTTCTAAGAACTGAAGAAAAAAAATCAAGTCTTGAATTTCCATATTGGAGGTTTCTGTGGGCAAATATTGAACATTGCAAGAAGTATCACAAGAAGAGGAAAGGAATACCTCGAATCAGTACACTGAAAACGCAAAGCAAAACTAAAATATTGACACCATTCAGAAATTTCACTGTTGTACACTATTAGAATTTAAGGGAGGATTCCACGCTGCACTGAAGATATTTGTAAAATCAAAAGAAACAAACAAATAAAAAGTGTTCAGTAATTGATGGAATTGAAATGTTTCAACAAACCAATGATGCTATGAAAGCTCTTACTGTCTGTGCCAAGAAATTTGGAAAGCAGTTACGCAGCCAACCAATTAGAGGGGATGCATATTTGTAAACATTCTGAAGAATGTTGCAACAACAGAATGCAGCAATTATTAACAGATTTCATAAATATCACATGCAAACAAAAATTGATGATATAGCAATACTTTAAGAGCAGGCCGTATTCAGAAAAGGATGTATAAAGAAAATTATTATTGCTGAAAATTATCACACTGGATGTTAACTGAAAACAGAGACTACCAGAAAGATGTTTATTTGTATTTATTGACTTTGAACGGACATTTGACTATATGGATCATAAAAAAATATGAGTATCATGGCAAAGAATGGAAATTCCAAAATACTTCACAGGTTTATGAGGAACCTATACATAGACCCAAAGGCATCCATCACACAGAGGACGTATTAAGTAGTATAAGATGAGAAAAGTTATGTTCCAAGATCCTAGCCTTTCACAATAATTATTTAATCTGCTTGCAGGGCAAATAATTCAATAAGCTGGAGTATATGAAGAAGAAAACAATATCAGGATTTGAAGAAGGTACATAAGCAACCATTTGAATGCAAATGAAATCACCTGGCTTGCTGAAAGGAAGACTTCTCAAGGCACTTGCTGATGACTGAAGACTGCAGGCTTCAGTATGAATTATTATTCACTATCAAGAAACCAAACTCACAAATGAATCCACAGACAATATGATAAATGGAGGATGGAATGAAGTTGTAGAGGATTACATTTTACTTTCCACAATTGATGCTCATGGAAGCAGCATTTAAGAAATCAAACAGCCTATTGCATTGGGCAAATCTGCTGCATAAGACCTCTTTAAGTTGTTAAAGAACAAATCTTTCACTTTAAGAGCTAAGGTGGGTCTGACCCAAGCCATGGGATTTTCAATTGCATCATACACGTGAGAAATATGGACAATGAATAAGGAAGACCACAGAGTTGACACACTTGAAGTATGGTGTTGGGGAATAATGTTCAAAATACCATTGGCTACCAGAAGAATAAACAGATTTGTCTTAGAAAAGCAAAGGTGATGAATGCTTCTTTCAAGTCATTTGCACAGTGTTTCAGGAAAGATTGATCCTGGAGATGGACATCATGTTCTGTAAAAAAGAGGATCAGAGGAAGAGGAAAAGTCTCAAGCTGGGGACTAACCCAGTGGCTATACCACTTGGCTCCAATATTGAAAACATAATGACTGTCAAGGAAGTGTTTTGTTGTGCTTTCCTTTGGATTTTTATGAGCTTGACAAGGCTACAATTGCATTGCAGAAGACACAATAAACCATGGAAGCTTTCAAAACTTTAGCTCTGTGATAGAAATCATTTTAGGAATTAAAAAAAAAATAAACCCAGAGATCATATAGATATAATAGAATCTCAATTAAAATTATAGCTCTAGATATCACCTCTTCCACACCAATGTAATGTATCCTAAATTAGAGTGAAAGGAAATAAAATCCAGAAAGAGCAAATAATTTTCCTAAATTTCCTGTCCTCACCCCATCAACTATGGAATAATATTCATTTTTCATAGCTAAAAACCTATTTGTGGATCCAAGATTCAACTAGCTTATACTGTGTCATCTAAATCTAAATTCTTCATGTAATATTGTGCATGTAGAAGTCCTGCTTTCCTACCATTCATTCAAAGATGGATCTTGAAATATTTGACTGGCTGAAGAGAATAACATAAACAGGGTTGCTAAATGCAACCAAAGAGATGAGAAAAAAATCTCAGATATTTTGGGAACCCATCAGAGAATTAGATTAGTAAAATTTGCATTGAAATTAAGGTGGCAGGGTATTTCTTAATGTTTTCCTCATTTCCTTACCAAATGAAAGCCTGCTACAGATGCAAACTGCAGGATACTAAGGAGTTTTCTAAAGCCCCAAATCACCTGTCATTAAATCTGCTTTTTACATAAGCAGATTGCCTTAGAAAGATATTAAAAGAAATGAAATTTTAAAGCACTTCCTTATGACATTTAAGTAACAATAGATTGTGATGATATAGCTTTTATGATAATTACTCATTCACTAACTAAATGTATATATTTTCATGCATTTATGGGAAAGTTCTAGTTGATGTCATCATATTAAATATTAGCTATTTTAACTGTTCAGTCCTTTCATCTTTTAATTTTAGATATAATATTGAAAGTAAAGTATCATTAGCTTTTTAAAAGTTTTTTCTCAATCTAAGATGAGTTCAATCAATATATACTAATGTGTAAGAACAGGATAAAGTTGAAGAAAATTACAACTATGAAAGCCAAATTACAACATTGAGTCTACCCCACCTGAATTTTGAGAAAATCTCAAGAACAGATTTCAGACATTATACACAAATGGCAAAAGATCTGTTGAACTGTGGAAGAACATGAAGAGCATCATCACAAAAAAAGAAAAACATTAAAAAGAAAGAAAGGGCTGAGCCCCAATGGCATAAGTGCTTGAGTGCGGGACTGCAGCCCATGGACTTGGCGGTTCAAATCCAGCAGTGGCTCTCAGGAGCGCCACTGGGTAGCGCCCATGACCACCAAAGGCAGTGATGTCCAAAAAAAAAAAGAAAGAAAGGAAAATCAAAGTGATGTCAGAAGAGACTATGAAAACTGGTTCTTAAGTAGTTAAGGCAAATGAAAGAAATGATGAAGTCAATGATCTGAATTGAAAATTTCAGTGAACACTTTTAGAAGACAAAGTAAAGTCTTAGGAATAAATGTGCAAAGGTTGAAGGTTAGAAAACCAAGAAGGAAGGGCACACTCAGTATATCTTAAACTGAGAGAACTCAAGAAAAATTTCCAGCCTCAAGTAGCAGCTTTGAAAGATTCTTTGCAAATATTGAATGATGCAGGAGACAGCAAGACAAGACAGAATTACACAGTCACTGGAACCAAAGGAATGAGTCAACAGTCCATCACTTCACAAGGTAGAATAGGAGCAAGAAACAATCATACTGAATCAAGACATTCAAGCCATACTGAAAACATTAACCAAAGCAAGTGTCCAGAAAGTTATGCAACACCAATTGAAATGTTTCACCCCGCTGATGAAGCACGGGAAGCACTTTCTGGTATACACCAGAAAATTTGGAAGGCAGTTATTTGGTCAAGGACTTGAAGAGATACACATTTGTACCTATTCCAATGAAAGGTGGCCCAACACTATGATCCAATTATAGACCAATATTATTAGTATCAGATGCAAGTAAAAGTTTGCTGAAATTGTCCAATAATAGTTGCAGCAATACATTGACAGGAAGCTGCCAGTACCTCAGGTTGGGTTTAAAAGAGGGCATGGAACAAGGGATATCATTGCTGTTATTACATGGATCTTGACTCAGAACTTAAAGATATTTGTTTACTTGTGTTTTATTGACTATGCCAAAGCATTCAACTGTGTGGATCATTTCAAACTATGGATAATCTTGAGAAGAATGGGAATTTCAGAACACTTCTTTGTGTTCAGAGGGAACCTGTACATGGATCAGGAGGTATTTGTGTGAACAGAACAAGGACATACTGCATGGTTTAAAATCAGGAAGGTGTGCATTAGGGTTTTATCCTTTCACCATACTTAATCAATCTGTATTCAGAGCAAATAATTTGAGCAGCTAGAATATATGAAGAAGAATGTGGCATCAGGATTAGAGGAAGGCTCATTAACAACATGCACTATGTGGATGGCAATCTTCCTTGTTAAAAGTGAGGAGCACTTGCTAATAAAGATCAAGGGATCTTAGAATTTTCTCCAAAGGCTGTAAAGAAAAATTAAGTGCACTTCTATATTAAAAAAAATCACCACTAATAAGGCTGTTAATATAATAGAAACAATCAATAAATATTAGGCATTATTATGCTGTTAAATGTAGTGCCATGGCTCACCATGTATTGATATACACCAGGTTGAATAGAAAGTACTACTGGTCCTGTCTTGATAATAAACAGGCTAAGAAACATTGCTGTTGTTTTCTGTTTTTATTTTTATGTGTTTTGTCTTATGTTATGTTAATAATTAGTCATTAAGTGTTAACATTTTCCTGTAGTATAAATCACAAGTAAGGCTCACAGATGAGAATTTATTACATTATAAATGCTCAAAATAATAAAAGATACTTATTTTTTAAATCATTTTATTGGGTGCTCATATGTCGCTTTTCATCATACATAGTTCAATACATAGTTACATATACTGTGCCAAACACCCACACTTGCCTATCCTCATCAACATTCTCCCAACATCTGTCTTTCCACTTGCGCTCTTGATATGAGACCCCCTTCCTTCCCCCTCCAACCTTTTCCCCCTCCCCCCTAGTCCTCATTACTCTGCAGTCATTATTGTTTTGCCATATCTTACACTGTCCAACATCTCCCCCTGCCCACTCCTCCCTCCGTCCATTCTCCAGATAGGAGACCGTCTGCAGATCCCCATAGCTGGTTTCCTCTCTCCACCCACACTACCTCCACCCATCTGGCAACTCCACTCCCACCAATGACCCCGACGGGTTTATTCACCCCGAGTTCCCTGCATTTCCAGCTCCTCTCTCCGCCAGTGCAGCTCCTCCAGGCCAGCTGAAACTACAGGGCAGAGTTGGGACCATGATGTTTGGGGGAGGAAACATTCAGGAAACAGAGGAAAGTTTTATGTTTCATTGCTACCTCACTGCCCCTTGATTGTCCCATCTCCTCCCCATGAATCCCCTGTAAGGGGATGTCCAATTGCCCCCAAGTGGGCTTTGGGTCCCCACCCTGCTCTCCCCTCATTCTTACTGATTTAGTCCTTGTTCTTTGATGTTTGATGTCTGCTCCCTTTGGCTCCTCCTGATCACACAGGTAGGTGCGCTTTTTCTATGTGGGCTTTGCTGTTTCTGTGCTGGATGGTCACCTGTTCACGTTCTAACCTTTAAGATCCCAGCTATTTTATCGGTTGGTGACTGGGTGTCATCAATTTCCTCCAATCATGACAGGAGGGTGGGTACTTAACAATATGTTTTCTGTTCTTTGATGCCTGACAGCCTGGTTCTTTCCACTCCTCAGGGTCACACAGGCTGGTGTGCTTCTTCTATAGTGCTTCTTCTATAGGCCTTGTTGCACTGTTTACTCATCCTCAAGCCTTTGAGGCCTCAGGCATTATGTCTTGATAGCCAGTGTGTCAGAGTGGGTTCCCAAGAGAAATAAAACCAGGACACTAGTAATTCTCTTTATATATTTATATAGAAAGAAGAGTATATAAGATAAGAAAGAAACAGTTAAGTAATCTATAAAGCAGTACAAATTGCTCAGTGCAACTCACTTGCGTGAGACAGCTAGAAGACTGGCAGTCATTCAAATCTTGAGGGCCGCTGAGTAGTCCTCTGTAGAGCAGTTCAGGCTATCTGGTCACAGGCAGCAAACAGCAAATCAGGTGGCCAACAGTCAGCCAAATGACAGAGTCCAACAGTCCCCAGCTCAAGAGATGTATATCCCAGGAGCATGGCGAAGTAGGGCTTGTAGGAACCTCAACTCACAGCTCCACAGTCCATGATTAGGTGTTCCACGGGTAGTGTTGCTTGGAGGTCGAGGCACAGGACGAATAAAGCAGCTGTCTGCTCTGAAGATCGGAAAGCAAGAGAGAGAGGGCTGGACTTGCTGAGCCCTTCCTATCCCTGCCCTTCAATTCATCCTTTGTATTCATTGGTCATGCCATCACAATGGACCCACCAATCTTCTGTGACCATGTTGGCATAACAAACCTGCCCATCACAGCTGGGTACCATTAGCCATCTTCACTACTCTTTCTCATGTCCCCACTTGTCCACAGTGATCATCTCAAGAAAGTGCATACACAGTAATATTGATTTTTTCCTGTTTGATGCCTGAGACCTGATCCTTTTGACTCCTCTCGGCCACACTGGCCGGTGTGCTTCTTCTGTGTGGACCTGGATACTTCTCGGCTTGTGGTTGCTTATCTTCAGGCTTTGAGACCCCAGACTGTATATCTAATAAAAGATACTTTAGAAGATAACATTTCAAAAGTTCAAAGCATTATCCCAGGAAGTGCCTTGATAAGATGCTGGCCTTCATTTTCTATTTTTGGTTCTCCATATAGAGAATCTCTATATCTCTCTCAAGGTTATATTAATATGATAGAAACAATTATAGCATTATAAGTATCTTATACATAGCTAGATCTCTACTATGTTATTACCAAGTTTGGCTTTTAATGTAATCATCTCCAGAAAATACTGATAGTTTGATCCCATATTGGAGGAAAAGGAACGTGAAGTCTGCAATTTAAGACGTTTGTAGGAGAATACATAGAGGAATCATGCCAAAGTCAGACATATAACCTCTATGCCCAAGCCCATGTTCCCAATCACTAGGCAAAACTGCCTAGAATCATAACCCTGGCTTTAAATGGTATTGCAAAATTTTAAAATATGGTTTTGTAATCCCAACTGAACATTAAATGGGATAAGTTACATGTATTTTTAAAAGAGAGTTTTTAAAACTAACCTACTAAGGACACATGATTATTCAATAGAGAGTTTTTAAAACTAACCTACTAAGGACACATGATTATTCAATTGAGTCTACACTCTTTTAAAATTTTTAAACTTATCTACCATTCATAATTTATGTGCACTACAGTTACACTAAATGTTACATGGTATGAAACTCCAAAAACCACATTCATGCACACTCAGTAAGTAACTCTGATTCGAAATGATCCTATAGGATAGGGTAGAACTGCCTATGTGAGTTTCCAAGATAGGAAATCTTTATGAGATGAGAAAGTCCTATCTTACTGCATGAAGTGGCTAGTGGTTTGGAAACCATGCTACAATCAGGGCTCCTACCACAGGATATAAAGCTATTATAAAATTTATACTGTCTTCAAACATTAAACAGAATTTTCGTACAGGGGTATTTGCCACTTAAAGGAGAAAGTATATCCCTTTATTTATACTTGTCAAAATGGAAGTTTTCAATTTTGGCCTAGTATTTCAGAAAATTCCCTGTAGCCAAAGGAAGAGAAAAGGAAAGCCAGCCAAATTCAATACAAACCTATTCATTGCAACAAGCACTTAGGTTTAAAGTATAGATGGAATAATTTACATGAGCATTGTAACAGCTAAGAATCATTTTTGACAGTCTAATTTACTAGCAAAAGTAATTTTTAACAGGAAAGAGCTAATGAATATTACACAAATGAGTAAAAAAATTCCTGATTAAGATATTCGTGTACTATTTTAATTTTCTTACTTTTGTGACATTCCATTTCTGAGCCAGTGAATTGAAAGCTAATTTTGCTGCTTCTTTCTGGTCTTCACTCCAATCGTCCCAAAGTAGGATGGTTGTAGCATGCTGATATTGCCTGAAAGCCAAACACTACAGCAAGTTGTGAATTGATACTCATATTAAATATGTTTCCACACTGCTGTGTTTCTAAATTAATACCAGCTCTCAGGAAAAAAAATAATGTGAAATTTCAAGAAAAGCAAGATATTCCTTAGTACTCACAAATTCTTGTTAGGAATTCCTGGGCAGTGCACATAATTAATCAGCATGGTGGCTAACAAGATTTTAGGGACCTGAGTATACCCAGAAACAGCCTTCACTACTGAGACAAGAACTAGGTGGTACCTGGCTACAGCTACCAACCACTTTGAAAGAGAACCTACCAGAAGGTCCTTGATAGAGGGAGAAAAAAAAACGTGAAACAAAACAAAGTTATTAGAAGAAAGCTAGGTTTACTGGTCAGACAGAGTCTGAGGGAACCATTGAGATTATGATCTTCAGTCACCTTTCATGTCTGGCATTCACCCCCATGGCTCAATTTGCAACTAAGTCTATATGACAAACAACAAAATTAGGTATACACTTCTTAGGAAAATTGGTTGTTTAAGATAAGATTAAAAAAAAGCAGCATTCTTACCAGAAGAAATTTCCATAGACAAGAAAGGTTAAGAAGGAGGAATGGACTTAGAAAATCAAGAGTAGAAGTAAGATAAGTGATAGTATGTTATGGGTCACAATCAATGACATAAAAATGTATGAATTATTGACTGGAAAGCTGATTGGCTAGGTAAACCTATAACTAGCACAGAGTGAAACATAAAATTTAATTGCTGTCAAGCATCTTTTTTTTAATCAGTGAATCTATGCAAAATACCACATGCAGTCTGCTAGATTGTGATTTAGTTTTAACAGTTGGATAAATACAACAACTATGGTTATCCATTTAAATAAAAGAGCAGTGCTTGCTTCCGTGGCACATACACTAAAATTAAAGAACAAAAAATCCTCTAAATATTCAGTTATATTGATTTCATTTCTAATCGTGTCATTGTGTATTCTGAGGTGACTAACAATTTCACTGTGTTCCACATTTTATCATCCACAAAATGAAGAATAATAAGCCTAATCTACTTCTAATTATTTTGAAAAGGGGGTAGTTAAAAATGATAAGTGATAGACTTATGAAAAATCTTTACAAAATTACTTTTATTTCAATGAATAGATTTCTTTTACACCTGATAAAATAGCATATTTTAAAGGACTAAGTGTCCATTCATTGATTGTGTATAAACTGCTATTTTATCCAAATCATAGACAAGTTTGTTTAATTTGTAATTCAGCATTGTCTGTGTGTGGAAGTTTCATCCCAGTGATACTCCAAAGCCTTTAACGATAGCAAAATCAAATAAGTCTACTACTGTTCCTATGAATACAAAGGACTTGTCATAAAATTTTTTAAGTAAACATCTTGATGCCAGCTTGTTTTTTTGAGATGACTTATAGAAATAACTGGATTCACCACTTGGATTGACGAGTCTCCCTTTAGAATCAGTGCCTCCATCAGTCAGATTTACCATTGACCATCTCTAAACCAGGTTTGCAGTGGGAGAGAAGAAAGTGCACAATTGGGCACAACTTTTTCTGTAAATGATTGAAGTAAAGGGGCAATTTTGAGTACAGTCCGGGGTGAGTCATAAATATTGTTTTTGGCCTGATTTAGAGTTATTTTAAGAGTCATAGGAAAAGAAAAGAGAAGAGAAAGGTATCAAATAACTGTGTCTTTAGTACTCTAAAAGGGGAGAGTATACATTAAAACAAATGGAGGGGCAAATGATAAGCAATCTATTTCTCTCATAATCAGCACTGAGCCTTGAACAGTGGCAAAAAAGAACTAACTTTGACAATTGCAGATGGAGTCGAATCCCCCCAGTGGTGTAAACATTAAAGTGTTCAGTTGCTCCTGAAATATCGGAGGTTAATTTCCACCCTGAAGCATCCCTGGAGAAAGACCTAGTAATTTACCTAAAAACAAAACAAACCACACACACCACCCCCCCCACCACCACCACCACAAACCCAGTGTAAGTTAGCTTTTTTGTACTAACATGGCTCACATAGGAACATATAGGTGGACTTTTGCCTGTAAATCAGGTTTCAGCTTGATTGGCCTGGTGGGCAGCCAAGATAAATGGCTTATTGGAGGCAGGGCCCCCCCACCCCCCATCTGTTTTCACCTTCCTGTTGACAACCCACTTGGAGCCACCCTGATGACAGGCACCGTCACAGTCCTGGAGACATGTTTCCCCTCATTGGATCTACTAGATTCGTACTTCCTGGCCTGTTATCTTCCTGCATTCTGTATTATTGTATCTGGCTATGTGAGTATGAAGAGGGATTTATGGACTATAATTGTACTTATGGGGTGGTATAAAACTTGGGCACTTGACCTGGACGGGGTTGAGAAGTTTGCTTGATGTATAATTAGCTCTCGTTATAAAGCTCTCTCCAATGCATCTACGAGTGACCCTGGATTGGCTTCTCTAGTCAACCCAGTCTAACACACCAGTCATTGAAATTCCAGAGAGATCCAGTTCTGCTTTGATGCACTCAAGACCACAGTGAATCAGGACCAATTTGATGATCTCCTATTGGCCTAGTATAGTTCTCTTTTTTTTTTTTTGGGGGGGGGGAGCGGGCATCACTGCTCTCTGGTGGTGGGAGTAGGAGGCCCAGCCCCACTGCTGGAATTGAACCTCCATCCCAGTGGGCCGCAGTCCCGTGCACAACCACTATGCCACCAGGGCTCAGCCCAAGTTCTCAATCGAGGAGAATCCAAGTGTCACCTAAGGAACCAGTTTTCACAGTGAATGAATGGACGAGATGAGGGGTTCCACCACCCTCACAAATGGAATCGTACTGAGCAGATCTGAGCCTTCGTAATATGCATTTTCCCTGGTAGTCAAGCATCAAGCAACTGGCTCTGATTTAGTACACCCAATGGTGTCTCCTGGAAAGGGTCTCACTGTTCATGATGTGTGTCTTTGTTAAAGCAGTTTCATTTGAACCTCATTTTTTGTGATGGCGAATTTAAGAGCATAGCAAATGGCTTGAAATTTTATTTCCTGCTCAGGAAAAATATCACAGAAATGGTTCATGCTATTGAATACACCCTTCGAGGACAGCACTATGGAAAGACTCAAGTGTATGAGTGGTTTTCTCATTTCAAAAAGGGTAAGGTGCAGATTGATGACAAACCTTGTTCTGGATGTCCCTCAACTTCCTGAAAGGATAAAAATGTTGACTCACAATGCATTTGGAGATTATTCCATCAGGTCTATGTAGAGGTTTGCAAAATACTGTGTAACAGTGTGTGACAAAAAAGGCCTGATTTGTGGCAGGTGAGGGACTGGTTTTGCTGTCACAGCAATGCATCTGCTCACATAGCCATCTCAATGTGCGAGTTTGAAGCAAAAAATGGCATGCTTCTCCTGACCCACATACCTTATCCACCTGATCATGCTCCTTGCAACTACTTTTTGTTTCCACGAATGAAGATGGGCATAAAAGGACAAAGAGTTGATGATGTAGAAGAAGTGAGGGAAAAACAAACAAATAAACCAAGGGTTGTGCTTTCAGCCACCCAAGCAGATGAGTTTGAAAAGTTTCCAGAAATAGAATTGCAGATTTGACAAATATATTAAGTGTACTGGAGAGTACTTTTAAGGTAGAAGGTTGCATTGTAAAAAAAATTAAATATATACCTTGGGGGGGAGGAGTTCAGTCTTTTGGGGGCACCCTCTTGTAATGTTCTAAATATCAGAAGAAGAAATTGTAAACAACCCAGCCTGGTGTGGAAATAGAATGGAAGCCATTTGCAAGCACAAGGAAGGTATGTTGTTTACTTACTTTAATGAAGAAGGAAAATTTTTGAGCCTGATATATATATATATATATATATAATATTGTGAACTAGAGAGCTACAATTTTAATAACTTGTGAACATTTATTCATTTTCAGAGCAACCATGGCACAGAAAAAGACTTTTAACCTTGTAGAATTGTGGCAGTGATCAGGAAAGGAAATAGAAATAAATGAAAGCAAATTACATTAGCCTGTCTCAGCTTTTTGTTTAGTCATTTGTTTAACTTCTAGATGACAAATCACACAGATTCTGGGGATTCTAGGTCTCCAAAATATAATAAACACTTAAAGTGAGTCTTTTGGTATACTTAGCAAAATTCTGTTAAAATAAAAAAACTTCTTCCTTGACTGATGAATCTGAAAAGAAAAACGGCTTGCTCAATTGTAAGTTCCTGTCACAAGTCTATTTAGTTAAACCCTGCATCTTGCAATGCAACGGTCTAGTTCTCCAAACTAGTAATCACAAACCATAAAATTCAACTCTCAGCATGCTTGATGATTTAGCATGTAATATGACTACTTTTTGTTTTTAGGCAATTATCTGATCCTTTGAGAAGGAATAATTTAGTGCAAATGACAGTTTTTTCTCCAGTGACTCTTTTAATATCTGTGTCTGAATGACTCTTGAACTTCTTATCATTTCTGCTTCAGTAGTCAGATGTCTTTTGAATCTGGTTCACTTCATGTATTCAAAAGGGATATTTATTGAAAAATAAGTAAGTTTGACATAAGCATCTTTGCTGGATAGTGTCATACTATGCATAACTATTCAGAATATTATGATAATATATGTAAATATCCTTCAAGGGACAGGTGAGTTCAAAGTGCTGGATATTAAGTGACAAAGTAGGTTAAAAGGAGTGAAAAAGTAATAAAAACACTTGGAACCAATTTGGGAAAAAAATTAAAGAGAGTGAGAAGAATAAACAAGAATTTACATAACTTAGACTACTAGGATATGCATAGTTTAGAGGATTGTTCTCCTTCCACTAGTGATATCTAATTTAAATGAAGCAAAATAGAAACATTATCTTTTGCTTTTATCATCAAACTCAAGATTGATGAAGAATAGCATTTAAATAATGGCTGACAGTTATAAATAAAGTTGCTATAAACACTGTATTCCTGCTTTTATGTGTACATGGGCTTTGGCTTATTGGAATACCCATGAAGGCGGCTGCTGTATTGTTGTCAAGGTTTTCTTTAATGTTGCAGAAACTATCAACTCACCTTCCAAGGGGTCTGGATCACCATTCTTCCCACTAGTAAAGGGGGAGAGTTCCTTTGGCGCCACATCCTCACCCAATGTGATGCTGTCAATATTTTGAATTTGGGCTATTCTAACAGCTGCCTGTTTTCCTTAGAAGCAAATGTGGTGGGTTTTTTCTCACATCCTTGGGGACATGCTAACAGTAGAAAAGAATCCTTGGGAAAGGTCACCAGGGTTAGTATTAGGTCAGAGAAAAAGAAGAAGACCTTCAAGAAGATGAATTGGTACAGCAGCTACAAGGATGTACTCAAATATAATAACAATGGTCCAGAAGATGCCGGATTGAATACAGTTTCATCCTATGAAATAGCAGCTAGATCAGAGTTGGAACCTACTCAGCACTCCCTACGAACAAGAACCACAAAACAGGGAAACAGTGGTGCTTCATTGTTGCACAATACTTTTCCTTATATTCTTAAATAAACTCCAAAACAACTCATCTATTCCTGTTGGGATTTTCAGATTTGCTTTAAGAGCGAAAGCAGGCAAACTGCACTGAGTCATTATAGGGATCCCCTGTGGATTTCCAAGACTGTAGTTGATTACCAGGGAAGAAAACCCAGGCTCTTGCCTTTGAAGTTTCTGGTGGCTTCAAACTGTTGACTATGTAAATCCCAGCCAGACTTCTAACCAATGCACCACCAGGGTTCCCTTTAAGAGAAATCTTATTTATTTTCTAGCACATTTGTATTCAAGGTTCTCATTACACTGTGTCCTTTAGAACTTGGTTCTCTTTCATTTAAATAAACAAGATTTTTTTTTCTTTTTAAGGAAGATTTTCACAACTGAAAATATGTTGGGAAAGTGTACAACTGCCAGTGTTGTACTTTGTTTGTTTCTTTATCATGATATTATTCTAGTATATATATTTTTGTAATCTGTCATACAGTCATAAGAACGTAAAACTTAAAATTTGTTTTGTTTTGCTTTTTTGTGGCATCACTGCCCTGGTGGGAGTAGGAGGCCCAGTCTTGCTCCTGGAGAGCTGCTGCTGGATTTGAACCCTGTGGGCCACAGTCCCACACACAACCACTACACTACTGGGGCTCAGCCAAAACTTAACTTTTATAAAAGTGGTAGGTGAATTTTTAAAAAGTATCTTATTGAAATATATTTGACATATTATACAATCTAATAATCTAAGCATTTTAAAAAGAGCTGAGAAAGTTGCACCACTATCAATTTGTGAGCATTTTCTCATCTTATTGTTGTTAGCTTCCCAATTCCCCTATCCTTCCCTGATATACACTTAGGTAAATTTTAATCCAGTTACTGTCTCTATAAGTTTCCTAGCCTGAATTTTATATACAGAAAACCATGCAAAATATAAATAATAGGAAAACAAACAAGGAAAGACCACAAAGAACAATGGCTAGATGAAACATAGAAAGGCTTCAATCCAAAATTTTTTAAAATATATTAAATATTGAAGCACCCTTCATATGAGCCAAAAGGGAATTCAAGTGATAAGGTTTTATATTTTAACCTATCTCTGCCATAATCTATTTCACATTCCTCTATTGACAGCAAGGCTGTTCATATGTCTAGATTATGTTCAGAGAGGAATTGTTGGCAGCTTAATTCATAAAGGGGTAATTGCAAATAGATTTTAGACTTTCACTGTCATTCATACTCTTCTGAAAATCAGGTGTGCACAATTTAAGCTCTAACTCCACTCCCTCCTTTTGATTTGAATGTTATTTTTTACAATCCTTGGGTCACACGAGTTGGTGTACATCTATTTGTACTTAGATGTCGGCTTCCTTTAAGACAAGCCTTTAAAACCCCAGAAGCTATTTTTTCTGATGACTGGCTACTACACTTTACTACACTTTCCTATAACATCTATAACTCCAGTGATCACTTCATGTAGCAAGTATTGAACACAGCCTAGTACATATACCTAATTGTTCTTAGATCAGGGCTAAAATTAAGTGTGAAGCAAAAATAGATTCATGTATCTTTATTTTATATGTCACTGGATTACTTTAGAGACATTAAAATGATTTTGTAGTAGAGAACATTATAAATCACCCCCCATGGTATAAGCTGATTCTATTGATAGTGCAATTCCTTTAGCCAATGGTATCAAGTTTAAAACATTTTTGAGAAAAGAAAAGCTATACATGTGTATGCTGGCTTCAGATCACAATGCATGGATTGTTGACTTGTATGGATTAAACTCTTAGGTGACTATGAATCTTGTGGATTGGTGATAGGACAAAACTTTCAATAACACCGATTCATAAAAGCAAAAATATGCTATTAGTCTAATATATGTTATAAGAAAGCAAGGAAGACATGAAAATAATAAATATATGGTGTCATCATTCATTGGGGTCATTCAGAGCAAAACGTCCAGGGACCAATTCCAAACTTGTGGGTAGAAGTCTTCTTCTTCTACTACTACTACTACTACTACTACTACTACTACTACTACTACTCCATCTTCTTCTTCTCCTCCTCCTCCTTCTCTTCCTCCTCATACTAGAGTGTTTCAGCCCTAAGTGTAAGGGAGTGTGTTGGTTTTTCAAATCTTCCACAGGTGAGTTTGAGTTAAAGTCCAGTTGGCAAAGTGGAGTTTCCACCTCATGTTCTTCTGGCACAGTCTCTGAAGAGTGTTGTTCCCCTGGAAAAGACAAAGTCTAAAGTAGCAGAAGCATTCAGCACATGATCAGGGTTAGTAGGGGGCCTTTTACTTTAGAGGTCAGCAGTTGCAGAGAGCAGATCAATTCACTAAGATCTAACTTATGCAAACCTAGATTTCTCAGTGGCTAAATTATTAAATAACCAAAGTTCTGAACTTAATCTTTCAATATGAAAATCTTCCCTTCTCTCTTCTACTTCTACTAGGTTTAATTATCAAGACATGGTGGAAAAAACAATTTGTACCACCTTTAAAATGTCTTTATTGGCTAAAACAAAAGACATCTAGAATTTTACACAAATACCAAAAAATTGTTAAAAACATGTAGTGTTATTTGAATTTCTGCAAACTGTCTAAGTGGTCAAAAAATCAGGATATCTTGCTAATAATTATTTTCAAAGAATTGTCCAGTCAATGTATCAAATTTTGGTGGAGTGGATTTGGCAAACAAACTAGATAGAGTCAAGTTGGAAGAAATGCTAAGAGATTGCAAGGCACTGAAGACAAACATCAGTGAGCTGACCACAGGGTGTTTTGAAATGTTTCAGGAGCAATTACCAAGAACTAGACAAGACAAATCAAAAAGCCATTGTTGTCAGGTTGGTCCCAATATACGATGTTCCTGAGTGTTGCAGATTAGACCTCTTTGGGGAAAACCCGGGACATCAGAATGGCAAAGAAGATTTAATGTCTAAAGTTGGGCTGTGCTGATGCAGCTGCAAATGAATCATTTTTAGGAGGACTCCCTTCTGTTGTTTTGACTGAGATATTTTGCCTCCTTCGCCAGTGCGGCACTTGATACTCTGTCCACTTTTATTCATCTGGACAACTTTGGAGAAATGTGGGAATGTTCAGGCAGCTTAGCATAGATTATCTAACATTACAATCCTGGGCGTATGCATTTTCCATAGAAGTAAGGATGTTACAGCACAGGTCAATTCAGTCACTTCCCTGAGTATTACAATATGTAAGGCAAAAAGCTCACATTAAAAACTCATCTATCTGGAGAGAAACCCTAGTCAAAAGCAGAGGCGGAGATTGGCAGGATATGTTTATAAGCCTTTGTGTGAAGCTACTTCCATTTTTAGCTTCAAAGGGGAAAACAATACATTTAAGATAAAAATTTCCTAAATTCTATATCAAACCTAGCTCCTCTTACTGAGGCTAGTGGACTGGTCTGTAGTTTAATGTCATTAGAAGTCAGACCTTGGAGGTGGAAGAAGGGTTGCATTTAAGCACATTATTTTCTTTGGGGACAAAAGCAATTACCTTCTGCCTGCAGGTCTGTTCATGATGGAACAGTCATTTTGACCCTCAAGAAATGTTCTTTAGCTTATCTGTTCCTGCAAGAAAGTAAAAAATACTTAGTACTAATGCTCATGTACTCAATTGCAGAACACAATGGCCTATAGAGAAAAAGCACTTACTTGACTTAAATCTATGTCAAAAAGCTGGAAGGTTCAAAGGCGAGTGAATTTAAGACATACTTTATTTTCTGTTACTATCCAAACACTTCTCAAATGGGTATCTACTTAAAACTTTCAATTTTCCTTTGCTGTTAGATATCTACTAGTTTCCAAATTGCCATATACTTTCAAAGTCAATAGACTAAAATGACATGGAGGTGCAAGATGGTCTGAGGCATTAAAACACACTCAAACCTTAAAGTTCTATTTCAAGTTACTAGTGAATAAATTTAGGTGTTTCTGTATTCTTTGCTCTTGAACAGAAATCGACCTATGTGTCTTCTTCTCTCTTAAAAATGGTGAAAATGTAACTTGGAGTCAACAAGTCTTTTAACAATTACCAAACCACTACCCAATTATATTTATACTTAACTCACCCAATTGGGAATATGATTATCTAAGAAGTTTTCATTCTGTGACTCAATGGCAGTGAAGAGTCATTGTTACCTAGGGCTTGTTAGAAAAATGCAAGTTCTTGAGGACTACCTTAATCCCAAACCGCAAAAACAAATCCAAACTCACTGTCATCAAATTCATTCAGACTCAGCGCAGCTTGTTAGGTGCAGGTAAAACCCTGGGGTCTTCCAAGGCCGTAGCTCTTCACTGGAATAGAAAGCTGTTTCTCCAGAGCTAGAGCTGGTACTTTGCAAATAACTCGCACTGCAGTTAGTGCTAAAGGCCATAACCACTACGCCATCACTGGGACTTTCAGGAAGTCTACAGATATTCTTCATCTGTAAGAATCCCTAAATTAGAATCTCTGTTCAAGCCCAGAAATTAAGTTTTTAAAAAGTCCATTAGATGATAAAATGAGTTAGAAATACCTACTGATAATTGAGCATAATTCCTTAGTTTATGTTTTGAGCCTCAGCACTGACTATCTCTTCTAAACTACAAATGTTCACCTGGGTTAAAATATTAATGGCATTACCAACCTTGAACTCAGTAATCTCAATAATATCACCACCATCTTGCAAATTACTATAACAGTAGAACACTAAACAAGGAAATTCTTGTTTAGAAGAGAGGTATTGGAAATATTTGAGATTAAACAAATTTATTCAACAAGTAAAGAAAGTAAAAAGGCAGAAAGAAAAATAATAAAAATATCTGCTTGGTTAAGATTGAATGACCTGTTTTAGGATTGGTAATAAAAGGTGTCCTTATATATGGGAAAGTAAAAAATAAAATTTTCAAAAGCTTTTTGGGGAGAAAATATTTTCCCCTCTTTATTTCTTGAGAAGGTGGCAAGCTCAATGTTCCACTTATGGTAAAGACAGGGCATATATTTTATAAATGTTTATTTTCCATTGTTTCACTATGTCCACCAATAAATCTATTCAAAATATCTTCATTTAAAAATGAAAGAATTAAAAAGCATAAATAAAATTTTCTTGAACTGTGTTACCTCTACTATATCATTACTATAAGTTACAGATAAAAATCTTGGCAGATTTTATTTCCCACAGATAACAATCTTGGAAGATATTAACATAGATTCATGCTTCCAATTCATTCGGTTCCAATCTGCCTTTTTATTGCATCCTTGTAAACATGGAATCATTGCATGTTATGCTATTTCCCAATTTAGTAGATGCATTCAGCTATTATCTTTCTGCTTTCTCTTTGTGGAATGTCACATTTTTGAGTACTTTACCCTTTTTAATCTTTCTACTCCTTTGATTTTTCCCAATTCTATTTTTATTCTCATCATGCAATCACTTTTGGAGGCATCATCAATGTGTATTCGACTAATTTTCTTATTTCTTGATTTGTTTTTGACTTATTGTATTCTCTTTGGTTAAATGGGTTTAAGTACTCTTCAATTACCATGACGGTGATTTGTTAATACCAGCTTCAACCCAGACATGCATACTTTCTAGTAAAACTTAATCTTCAATGGTCTAGTGGCGGAATGCCAGTTCAAAGTGTCCTCATATTATTTCATTATATACTTTTTGTGTTGAATACCCATACTTTCTTCTACTATACCTATTTTGTTGCATCTGATACACTTAAATTCAAAGAGTAATCTCCTTCAGTATATTAAGGTTAAATTAAAATCTCTCTACTCAACTTTGTTTGGCTTTATCTAATAATCTTCCATTATATATATATAATGATATATATTGAGCATAATTGAGCATAATTCCTTAGTTTATGTTTTGAGCCTCAGCACTGACTATCTCTTCTAAACTACAAATGTTCACCTGGGTTAAAATATTAATGGCATTACCAACCTTGAACTCAGTAATCAGAATCATCATATATATATATGATGAGATTACCTGCTAAAATAATCCCAATTCCCATAAGGAGGCAATGAGGTGGGGATATGGCAGAGAAAACAAACACCCATTTGAAAAGACATATGCAAAAGGGCACACCCCTCCCCCAAGAAGAAAAAAGCTCCACTGAGCAGAGCTTTCATAGTATGCATTTTTCCCATTCGGCAAGCAAAGAACAACTTTCTCTGAGTTAGTGCATCAAGTGATGTCTCCTGGGAAGGTTCTCTCCAGTCATAAGGAATTTTTTTCATGAAAGCAGATTCAATCAAACCATGCTTTCTTGTGATAGCCAATTTAAGAGAACAGCATGTGGCTGTGAAGTTTTGTTTCCTGCTCAAGAAAAATGCCACAGAAACTACTGTGATGTTGAACACAAAAACTCAAGTGTATAAGTGGTTTTCTCCTTTCAAAAAAGGTGAAATGTTGATTGATTGCAAACCTCATTCTGAACATTCATCAATTTTCTGAAAGGATAAAAATGTGGACATGTAGTGCATTTGGAGTTCATTTTACTAGGTCAGACTTTCTATTTAGAGGTTAATTAAGCTTTCTATTTAGAGGTTCTGAAAAGAATGTGTAGTAGTATGGGGGAAAAAAAGGCCTGATTTGTGACAGACAAGAGACTGGTTTTACCCCCAGGACAATTCACCTGTCTATGCAGCCATCTCAGTGTTTCATTCCGGGGCAATAAAACAGATTGCCTCTCTTGTCCCATGTAACTTACACACCTGACCTCATCTATGCAGCATCTTTTTGTTTTCCTGAATGAAAAGGGACAGGAAAGGACAGTGACTGATGACATAGAAAAGGTGAAGAAAAAACAAGGGAGGTGCTGTCAGCCATCTAAATACATGAGTTTGAAAAATGTTCCAAGAGTAGAATCTCAGACTTGACAAGTATTCTAAGTGAAATGGAGAGTACTTGAAGGTGATGAGATTGTTTTGTAAAAAAATTTAAATACATAGCTTTGAAAACAGATCCTTTTTTGGGGGGAGGGGGGCTACCACCTCCTATGTTTATATGTATGTGTGTGTACATGTATGTGCATATACATATCATTGCCATCGAGTCAAATCTGACACAGAACGACCCTGTAAGGGCAGCGGAAACTATTCCTGCAGGTTGTCTAGACTGTAACATTTCTCGGAGGTGGTAGAAAGCCATCTTCTCCATCGGAATGACTGGTGGTTTTAAAGTCTAACCTTGTGGTTAACAGCATGCCCCCAGGGTTTCATATATATATATATATATATATGTGTGTGTGTGTGTGTGTGTGTGTGTGTGTATCACAATCTTTTTAGAATCTCTAAGTAGAAATATAGAATCTCAGAGCTTAGTAATTACAGCCCTTATTTATTTTTAAGTCCAAATCATCCCAGATTAGGCATAGGATGTCTTTTTTTTTTTCAAAATAACTACATTGTATGCTTCAAGGAAACCACTATGATGAAACAAAAAAGAGACCAAGGATCTGTCATAGATAAGAAAAAATAGAAGAAATATGACATGTGAAAAAAATTGCATGTACTGGGTATCATTTTGCTGTAAATGAGAGTGAAATTTGAATGAAATATGTAGATTACATGATTGCACTGTTTTAATATTAATAATGGGGGGCTGAGCTCCAGTGGTGTAAGTGATTGAGTGCAGGACTGCAGCCCGCAAGCTTGGCGTTTCAAATCCAGCAGCGGCTCTCAGGAGCAGCACTGGGTAGCTCCCACAACCAGCAGAGGCAGTGGTGCCCCCCCCCCAAAATAATAAATTAATAATGGTTTTAGCAGTTATTGTGGTGATGTAGGATGTCTAAGAGAGGAAGGCCAGCATCATGGGTCCTATAGTCGCAGTTGTACAGTGATAATTATTATTTATTATAGTAAATTTATGGAGAGCATGAGACAGAGAGAAATTCTAAGAGTCAGACATATATCACATCATGGTAGCATCGTACTACCATGCTACCATAGCACTTCACCTCAGCCCATTCTGGTAGCCCACATGGAGACAGTGAGTGAGGGAAAGGATTGCATGAGAGAGAAGGGACTAAGAGCATCCAGCACTGAATGGGCTTCAGAAAGGCAGGAGAGAGAGGGGAGGAGAGAGAGGGCCTCTATCATGCCCAATCCTTATATATCTTTTGGAGTCATGCCAGGCGCCTAGTTACAGGTAAGGACATAAGTCACAGGAAGGGGTTGTGCTGGATGCACACATTATAGGAAAGTGAGGTATCAAAGGTATCTGATACCATGTGCCACACCAGATCCCAGCCTCCTGGAAGTGACTAAACAAGTTAGGCCACAGATCATTAACAGCATGTGAATGCGCCCACAGGCTTCAAGGGAAGCGAACCATCATTTTAACAGCAGGGGTCAGCTCTATCTATTGTGCAATACACAAAGGTCTCAGATAACTGGGAGCTTCAGGAAGAATAACTACTGACTTCCAGCTAACTGTTGGTAAATAGTTTGCTTAATATATTGGAGTATAAAATTGTGGAAAAGACCTGTCTTCATCCCACAGATGTTTTTTTCTTTTATATTCATAAATGTAATATGCTAGAATAAATATAATATTCAAGGCATCATTATGCTAGGATGAAGAATTTAGAAACTTAAATCTGAGTTGCTCAATTTTTTTTTTCAAACTATGAAACTGAGATGTGATTAAAACTAATATTTGGAGAATACTCAAGGCCATTTTAAAATTTTTACTTCTCAGTGAGATAAATTGATAAATGGGGAAAATAACCTATATAATATTGATTAAGTTCATGTTCAAATTTTCTCTGTTGAAAAAAGGTAAAAGGGTGATTGATGACAAACCTCATTGTGGACATCTATGAATTTCCCGAATGGATGAAAATACTAGCAAAATTTGTACAGTTGTCTATGAAGACTGATGATGGACCATTGAAATGATGCAAAAATTATGTGGACTATCGTGGGGTTCGGTTCAGCAGATTTTAACGGATAAATTGTCAATGAGAAGGGTTGCTACAAAGTTTGTACCTGTGGTTCTGAGTTATCAAGGAAAAGAGCATTGAATGGAAACATGCCATGTTTTGAAAGAACAACTCTGAAGTGACCCAGACTTTTTTCCCAAGGTCATTATTAAATACAAGACATGGTGCTATACTTACAATTCTAAAAGCAAGCATCCATCAAGTCTGTGGAGAGCACATGGTCACCTCACCTCCAAAAGGCTAATCAAGTGAAATCAAAGATCAAGACAATGCTCATTTATTTTTTGATATTAGGGGAAATAGTGCATTTGGAGTTTTTTCCACCAGGTCAAGCTGTTTATCAAGCTTTCTTATGTAGAAGTATGAAAGATAATGTTACAGTGTGTGTGTGTGTGTGTGTTAGTTATAAAATTCCTTGAGAGGATTAAGAGTGAAGGGTTGGAGTCTAGACTGTCAATTGGGTCATAGCCAATGAGGCCTCTGTGTGGGCATGGACTTCTGAGAATTCTAGGGATACCTGGATTTCCTCCATGGAGACGGGAGATAGAATCTCTCTCTCTCTCTCTCTCTCTCTCTCTCTCCTCACTACCTTGATCAACTGATACTGCTTACTCCCTGAGAGATGTTCTATTGACAAGACACATGGCACTATGCTGATGGACACCATGCCCTGGGAACTGGAGAAGCCATGAGGAGACCCTTACCAGCGCTGAGATGCTTACAAAGCCACTGGATCCAAAGACTTTCAACCCACTGGCCTGTGATTATCCTGCATTCAGTATCATTGCATGTGTTTCATGAGTCTGAAGAGGACATTATAAATATCAAAAATATGGACTAATATCAGACTCATGGGATTGGATTTGACTGGGTTGGAATGCTTTCTTAATGTACATTTATC
>PVJH01028716.1:0-27032 GCA_004026705.1 Nesogale talazaci
CAAGGCTGGGGGGGGGGTGGGGTGGAGGGGGTCAGTTCCCACCACTCAGGAGAGTCTGAGGCAATCAGTGGTGGCCCCTGACCCGGCTGGCCACCGACTTCCCTGCTTTCTTTCATGGGATGGGGAGTGCTGCATCAGGAACCTTGAAAGTCCCGCTTACTCCAGGTGATTCTAGGAGTGTGATGGGCTTGTCTGAAGGATGCTGCTTGAAGCAGGGGCCTTGGGCTGAGTTTAGAGGTGGCCAGCTTCTGCAGATGACCACCAAGGCTGCAAGAGTGGACCTGACTTCTTGGAGGTCTGGGCTGTGCAGTAGGGAGGTCCAGGAGGCCAGTCCAGGCCCCAGTTGCAGGAACGACAGGAAGGGGCAAAGGAAGGGGCAACAGGTCAGGCTGCCACATGGTAAGTCCCTGAGGACCAAAGACTCCTGTGTGTTCTTAAGAGTCCCTTTCATCCCTGTGCTTCTGTCTGGATGTCTTTACACCCTGTACACATGAGTGCGTGCACCCTGTGTGCACATGCTTTCACACGTCTGGTGTACACCAACCTGTGTGCATGCCTGCCTGTATGTGTGCAGGACACCTGTGCAGGCCTCTGGGTGCACACTGCCTCGCATGCTTTTGTGCACACGTCTTCAGGCCACAAGGATGTTCAAGCCCCCGTGGGTTGGTGTGTGTGTGGAGGTTCCCTGACCTGCTCTAAGCGAAGGAGGGGAGGGCCAATTATAGTGAGCCCCCACCTCCCCTCCACTGAGCTGCAGCCACGGCCTGAATTTTGCAGCCTGCTTAAAAATAATTGGGGGCAGCGGGGGGATTGGATGTCACTCATCATCAGCTGCTGGCCGTGCTGGTGCTGCAGCAGGCTGGGAAGGCTGAGCAGTTCAGGACTGCCCTGATGGGAGGCAGGGGAGACCGGGGCTCTGGGCCCTGGTTCGGCTCTGGGGTGGAAGGAGAGATAGGAATGGGAGTGGTTAGGAATGGGGTGGTGGGGACACACACCCCTGCTCTGGCTTCTGCTGAACAATACCAGCAGCCCTTTGGAGGAGACAGCTCTTCTTGGGGGAATGGTGCTGTGATGAGTCGTCCCCTCCCCTGTAATTGGGAAGGGTGGGGGCCTACTTGTAATCAGGGCTTGGGTCTGTCTGAGAGGTGCAGCTTATAGGCTCTGAGGCAGAGAGCACCCCCATGACTGCTGAACAGGCATTGGAATTCTGGGTTCCGATTTCTGACCCTGCATTCCCCCCTACCCCAGTCACTGATTAGAGTCCTGAATAGGCAAGAGGAAACCTGTCCCCAGGGAGCAGCTGTGTCTTAGGACAATCCAGCCACACCTGTGAATTACCCTTCTGTTTGTAATTTAGTTCCCAGAGCTAATAGCTTGTCCATCTGGCCAGAGAGTCCTGAATGGCCAGAGAGAGAGAGAGAGAGAGAGAGAGAGAGAGAGAGAGAGAGAGAGAAGCTCAGGGAGGTGAGGGGTGGGAGAGAGCCCCCTGGGCTGGGCCTGAGGTATAGAGTCCAGTCCAGCCCAAGCTCCGTAGCTGTGCAATTGTGAGCGGTACTGCCCCTTGCCAAGCTTTGTCCTTTCTCTTCTTGTGGGGACAGTCAGGCGGTGGCACGGAGGTGGGAGGGAGGGAGTGGGGCTGAGTCAGACCAGGGGCTGGGCACTGCCCTCTGGACTGCTGGGGGTGGAGGCTGAGCAGGTTGTGGGCCGTGGCACCACACTGGGAGACTACCTGCAGATCATCACCCACGCGGAGTGTGTCTCACCCTGAGTATGACACACACTGGCTGGGAGTTCAGCTTAGCACAGACCCTGTGAGGGCCTGTAGAGAAGACTTCTCTGTGGTCCCTACTCTTAGGGACTTGAAGACTCATGGGATGAACAAGTTGGCCCTGGAGACCTAGCAAGGACTGGAGCTGTGGTGGCGTAGTGGGATACATAGTGGACTGCTAACCCCAAGATCAACAGTTCGAAACCACCAGTGCCTTCATGAACGATGAGGCTTTCTGCCTCTGTAAAGAGTTACAGTCTCAGAAGTCCACAGGGGCAGTTCTATCCTGTCCTTTAGTGTCATTGCAAATCAGAATGAACTAGAAGGCAGTGAAAGAGACCAGGAGAGCATGGTTAAGGGCTGGAGCCTCAAGCCCACACGAGACACCCTGGAAGACAGCCTGGAGACCTCAGCATGCAGACCCTGGGGAAATGTCCCACTCTGCCTCCCTGGCCCCTGTGGATTGGAATCCACTTGAAGACACAACTACAGTAGCAACTCGGTGAAACTGCACCAAGGGGGCAGCCCGAGGGGGCTGGAGAGGGAGGGGGGAAGCAACACAATGCCTGACTTTCTCCAGTTTCACTAGGGGGGAGGAGCATCAAACTCCACACCAGCCCAGGCCAATGCCTGTGAGGCAGAGGTCACACCTGCCCCCACCCTCTTTCCTCCTTGGTCAATTCTAACAGCACCCAGCCCTCCCACAGCACTCGGTGTCTCCTCTGGCTTCGGTAATTCCTTGTGGGGACCACACAATGCACAGACCGTTCTCACGATTCAGGGTTTTATTAAGGAAATTAACAGGTTGCAAATTCAAGATCAGAAATACTTGGTACACAATTCTTCAGTCAGGATGGTGCCTTCCCAGCCACGCCAGCACACAGGCCTCTCTTTAGTCCCAGGCCTCTTGGCCTCTGCCCTGCTCAGGCGATGTTCCAAAGCTCTCGAAAGGCTGGTGACAAGTGTCCAAAGGCACTCAGCTCTGGGCTCCGAGGGTCAGCAGACCCAGCTCTCCAATTAAGTGCCTGGAGGCATCCCACTCTGCAAGCAAAGAGCTTTGCTTGGATGTTCCAGGAGCCCACTGCACTGTGTTGTTCTCTGGCTCTTGGTTCTGTTGTTGCTTCTCTGCCTCACAGCCTGAAGACAGCTAACAACTGCAAAAGAGGTCGTGCTGGGTGACGTGGCCTTTCAGGCACCGACTGTGGGAGATAAGAACAGGGAAAAGGTCTTGGTGTCTCACTGGAGCTGAGCCAGGCGTTGGAGGAAGGGAAGGGGGAGATTATTGTCCCCGACTTTGCAGATGAGAAAACTGACTCCTATGAGGGTCTCCCAGCTGGGAGATGGCCAGTCGAGCTGGAGCCCCGGGCCCTCCTTGGTTCCCAGCTAGCACTCCATTGCATGATCCACATATGTTCCCGCCAGCAGCCCCCCTCCCCTGGGCATCGCTCGGGTTGTGCGTAGTTCCTGGCACGCTGGCGGTACCCCACCCCATTCTCTCCCACTCAGCAAAGCAAGTGTGTGCCAGTGACATTGTTCTGGGAATAACCTTGAGTTGCTTTGATTTATAAAAAAAGCAAATCATCGTCAAACACTGCCACTTTGACAATTACTGCTGGATTAGGCCTGACACACCTCACAGCTGCCACGGTTTCCTGGGATGGAGAGCACCGTGGAAGGCTGAAGATGGGGGGTGGAGGGAAGGGGTCTGGAGCTGATGTCAGCCGGAGACCCTTATGGTTGATGGGTGGCCAGCGGGGAGCCATGAGGGAATGGTGACAACAACTCCTGTTTCTGGAAGGTTCTCTGTGGAACCCTTTTCCACCCCCTCTTGAATCTCCCTGAGCCCTGCTATCAAACCTGTGTGTTAGGTATCAATCATCAACGCTCCATTGTACAGGCCAGGAAACTCAGGGGCAGAGAGGTCCAGACCCATGTTTTAAGGGGACGGGGTGGTGGTGAGGTGGGTCTTACAAGAACATGGTCTTAAGACTTACCCGGTTAGCGCTAGCCACAGGAGGCTCAGAGGCAGGGCAGCCCACTGACCACTGTCTTTCTCCACAGGGCAAGGGACATAGGATGACCCCAGCCTGTCCCCTCTTACTGTCTGTGATTCTGTCCCTGCGCCTGGCCGCCGCCTTCGACCCCGCCCCCAGTGCCTGCTCCGCCCTGGCCTCAGGCGTCCTCTACGGCGCCTTCTCGCTGCAGGACCTCTTCCCGACCATCGCCTCGGGCTGCTCCTGGACCCTGGAGAATCCCGACCCCACCAAGTACTCCCTCTACCTGCGCTTCAACCGCCAGGAGCAGGTGTGCACCCACTTCGCCCCGCGCCTGCTGCCCCTGGACCACTACCTGGTCAACTTTACCTGCCTGCGGCCGCGCGCAGAGGAGGCAGCGGGCCAGGCCGAGGCAGCGGTGGGGCGGCTGGAAGAGGAGAAGGAGAAAGAGGAGGAGGCGGAGGCGGAGGAGGCAGCGGGCTTGGAGCTGTGCGGCGGCTCGGGCCCCTTCACCTTCCTGCACTTCGACAAGAACTTCGTGCAGCTCTGCCTGTCCGCCGAGCCCTCCGAGGCGCCCCGCCTGCTCGCGCCCACCGCGCTGGCCTTCCGCTTCGTCGAGGTCTTGCTCATCAACAACAACAACTCCAGCCAGTTCACCTGCGGCGTGCTCTGCCGCTGGACCGAGGAGTGCGGCCGCGCCGCCGGCCGGGCCTGTGGCTTCGCCCAGCCGGGCTGCAGCTGCCCTGGAGAGGCGGGCGCCGCCCCTGCCGCTGCCACCCCGTCCGGTCCTCTGGCCGCCCATACCCTGTCCAATGCCTTGGTGCCCGGGGGCCCCAGCCCGCCCGCCGAGGCCGACTTGCACTCCGGGGGCAGCAATGACCTGTTCACTACCGAGATGAGATATGGTGAGTCTGGGGCGCCGGGATCACTCACGGATGCGCCTCGGTGTCCTGCCTGGTTCGGACGCCGAGGTCGGAGATGGGCTGGGTGGGGCCCCCCTGGTCGCTCGCTCTTGCTTTGGGTGGAGAATGCGATGCCTGTTGAACAGCCCGAACACACCGGGACCCTAGCTGGGCCGTCAGAGGGGTTCCTGCCGGAAGCCCCTTGGGAGCACAGGTGGGGACGACAGGCTTGTGAAAGGGGGCGGAGACCAGGAGAGGAGGAGCCTCGAGGGCGCTGGGGCAGAGGGAGCAGCAGTGAGAGCCTGCAGAGCCCACAGCCGGAAGGAGGGACCCTTCTGAGCAGCCCCTGCAGTGCCAGCCGCCCAGAGCTTGCCTGGGGGCTGGAGGAGGCCGGGGGCCGGGCCTGCCCTGTGCACCCGGGCCATTGACCCTTGGCAGTGGCCCCAGGGTCAGGGCCTAGGAGGGTGAGGGAGAATGTGCCCCGTGAAGATGCCTGAGCGCCGGGGCAGCTTCTGAGGGCTGGGCTGGCTCCACTCCCAGTGTCCCTTGTCCTCCCCCCCCTTGGGGCCCCCGTCTTCTGGGACGGAGGCCGCCAGCTGCGAGAGCTTCCTGCTGACTGGGCAAAAGCTCTGCCAGCCCTTGAGTCCCGCCTGCTGCTGCTCCCACCCCAGCCCACTTTAGCCATGGCGCACCCCGTCCCCATGCTCTTTCCTGTAGCTTCAAGGCCCTGAGACCCTCAGCGGCAGCCCTGGGGACCGGGGACCTGCCAAGTGCCTGGAAGGGAGCAGGGGCCAAGGACATGGGAGGGAGGCAGGCCTGGGGTCTGGTCCTTAACTCTGGTACTGGTGACCCTTCTCTTCTTGGGGTCTCTGTTCCCCTACTTGGGATGGCAGGAGAGGGGTGCTGCACTCAGAGGGGACAGGGTGGGGAGGGAGGGAGCATGCAGCCCTGCCTGCTCCTCTCTGTTGAGCAGGCCAGTGCCCTGGAGTTTGGGCATGGCCTCTGGCTGTCACCTCCAGTGGGTTCCTTAAGTTCTTTGGGACATCAGTTTCTTCCTCTGCAAAATGGTTTAGTTAGAGCCATGGTTGTCATGGCAACTAGTACTCTGGGAAGGTGGGGGCTCAGCCTTCCCCTGGCCCCCTACCCTCACCCCCAGGCAGCTGGCAGTGTGCTCCATCCATGGCAAGTTCCTAATGGCCCTGTTCTGGCTTCTCCCCACCTGCCAGGTTGGCCTCTGGTGGCAGTCGATGAAGCCGTCCGGGTGACAGCCAGGCCGTGGGCAGGTTACAGGCCCTGGAGGCTGGCCTGGGATTTAGTGCCTGCAGGAAGAAATTGAATTTCGCTTCTTTGTCGAACATCGGCGGAGAGCGCCCCGCATATATCAGGAGGTTTATGGTTCCTCCTGCCTGGCGGCCACTGCCTACAGCTCCACAGGAGCCTCCCTCTTGGTGCTCGCGGAAGGCAGGCTCTTTTGTCGGGCTCTCCCCGTGGTCCCGCGGCCCACTGGTCTGCAATGGATGAAGCCAGGCTCTGCCCTCCTGGGCGGGCACCATCTGGGCAGGCTGCCATGTGGAGCACAGAGCCAGGAGCAGCCAGCTGGGCTGAGTGGAAGCCGGAAGCAAGAGTTGGTTGATAGCCGAGGTGTCTTCGGGGGTCAGTGAGGGCCAGCGATGAGACGGCACCCCAACTGGGCATCCCCACCACCCTGAGCTCCTCCATGGAGGCCTCTGGGGTTGGAGAGGGGTGAAGATTGAACTCCTGATTGTCTCTGGGCACAAAGACTGGGATCATCTCTGAGCAGGGAGTCCTGAGCTGGGACTCTCAACGCCTTGCCCCTTGTCCTACTTGGCATGTCTCAAGACCTCGCCGTGGGGTTGCCCTGCGGGGAGGGCCCCTTGGGGGAATGGCACGGGGTGGCATGGCATCCGCTGTGGGTTCATGTGGCTCACTGGTACCCAGAGTCATGCTGACCTGTCCCCTCCCTCTCTCAGGCTGCCACACCTTCCTTGCTGCCCAACCTCACCGGGCGGATAGGTGCTGAGCATGTAGCTTGTACCATGTGGCAGGAGTGCCCGAGGGCTGGTGGCATTGTCAGGGCTCAGAGCACCCTGTTACCAAACCCTTGGTCCCCTCCCCTCTCCACCAGGGCCAGCTGGTCATAGGTACTGGTTGCAGGAGGATGGACTGGCACCCGGAGCTGCCAGATCGAGAGCCAGATTCTTAGGGACAGAGGTGAGCAGGAGGGAGATTCCATTCCCACCCCCTGCCAGGCACTGGGGTTCGGTGCAGTGCACACTTTCTCCAGGATCTCAGCTGGGAGGCCGCTGGGGGAGGGGGGAACACCTGGGGGTGGCAAGGCTGGGTTGGTGCCGGAAGAGCGGCAAGGCTGGGCACTGGTGGGCAGTGAAGGGGCGTCGGTGCCTGGGCCTGACTCGGCGCCGAGGACGCTTGACAAGAGGGTACAGGCGCCTGTTAATTTCACGCAAACTGCTTTTGATAGATCTCTTGTTATTTTTGGTGAGTTGAGCCATAAATTTGTGCCATCTTGCTGCCGCAATCTGTTAAGTGGGGGGAGGAAGCAGAGGAAGGCAGGCAGGAAGCAGCTCGGTGGTGGAGGACCGGTGCTAAGGCTGCTGTGCCGGGCAGTGGGCTGGGCCTGTGAGGGAGGGCCAGCTGCTCAGTCCAGCCTCTGGGGGCCATGCCTGACCTGAAGAGAGGATGGCCAGGCAGAGTGACAACGGAGGAGAAGCCCCTGTCCTTCTCTCCATGGGACCCCAACCCCACCTTTGGGTCCCACCTGCTGGCCTATCTCCACTTCACTCAGGCTGTTTTCTGAGGCCACAGCTACCAATTGAGCCTGTCCTGTCCTGAGTCTCAGGCCTGGGTGGCAGGGGGGGGGGGGGTTCAAACCTTGGCTGTACCACTGCTCCTGTGTAACTTGAACAAAGCCCTATCCCTCTTGGAGGCCAGGCAACCCCAGTTCTCGGTGGGTCACTTGCCTGATTCAGCTCCCGGGGCCTCCTATTGCTTACCAGGCTCCTCAGCCTGGTGGTCCAGGCCCGTCCTGGACCCGTCTCCCCTTTACACAGTGCCCTGACTTCAAGCCTCCCTGCCTTTGCTGGGCCTGTGCCTCTCACTTGTGTCCTTGGTAGTGGGC
The DNA here is from genome assembly GCA_004026705.1 of Nesogale talazaci. NCBI lineage: Eukaryota > Metazoa > Chordata > Mammalia > Afrosoricida > Tenrecidae > Nesogale > Nesogale talazaci. Next base: position 7,822 of record PVJH01028716.1, read on the forward strand.
ACTTCCACCTTTTCAATCACAAGCCAAGCCCCGTCCTCTCCAAGAGGTGACCTCTGATCTGCCCAGCCCTGTCCCAAACTGGACCTCCACACCCTGCTGCCCACTCAGGCTAGCCTGGTCTGCTGGCAGGAAGTGAAGTCCCGCCTGCATGTTGGGGACTCAGACAGAGCCTGTCTTGGCCGGGCAGGGGAGACCTAGAAGGTGCTGTGGTGTCTTCTGAGTGTCTGGTGTCCCTTTGGTCTGGAGCTCTGGATAGGGGGAACGGAGCACAGTTCCCTGGATGTCCTCACCCAGACGGTCCCTTCATGTTCATGGTTCGTAGGGTGAGGTGATGCCGGGTCTCCGACCCAAAGTGGACTTGTGGTGGGCGTGGTAGCAGAGTTGGCCAACAGACTGAAGTTGCCAGCCCCCGGTTCAGTTCCTGACCCTGACCCCTAAGCGGCTGTGGGCAAGTTGCTTCACCCTATTTTCTCCTCCGTCTAATAGGGGAGGCATGACAATATTATGGTAGAATTCTCGCCTTTCATGCCAGAGACCTAGGTTGGCTCCCTGGCCAGTGGCCCTCAGGTGCACCCATCCCACTATCAGTGGAGAGATACCTGCTGCTCTGATGCATAATAGGTGTTAGTGGAACGGCCACACCAAGATGGACTAGGAAGAAAGGCCTGGCGATCTTCTGAAAATTAGCCGATGAAAACCCTGGGGATCAAAAGAACAGAGCCGTGACCTCACACTTCCCAGTGTCAACACATGCTGTGTTCTTAGGCGCCATGGAGTTCTGGCCCAGATGGACCCTCTTCAGAACGGGACGCAACACTGCCCGGTTCTGCACCATCCCCGCAATTGCTTTTATGCCTGAGTCTATTGTTGGAGCCCCCGTGTCACGCCATCTTGGTCAGGGCCTTTCACTGCACCTCTATTTTTTTAAAGATTTTTTTGGTTTTGCTTTTTTTTTGGGGGGGGTATCACTGCCCTCTGGTGGGAGTAGGAGGCTCAGCCTTGCTCCTGGAGAGCTGCTGCTGGATTTGAACTGCCAAGGCAGTGGGCCGCAGTCCCGCATTCAACCACAATGCCACCGGGGCTCAGCCCCACTGCACGTCTATTTTTGCCAAGCATGATGCCCCTTTCCAGGGACTGGTCTCTCCCGGCAATATAGCCAAAGTATGTCAGACCACAGTGTTGCAGCCCTGCCTGTAAAGAGCATTCTGTCCATACTTCTTTCAAGACAGATGTGTCTTCCCTTTTGACAGCGCATAGTCCTTTCAACCTTCTTCACCAGAACCACAGTCCAAAGGCGCGGAGCAGGATTCTTCTGTGGTCTTCCTGTTCAGTGTCCAGCTTTCCCATGCACATGAGTCCGCAGAAAACACCATGGCTGGGGTCAGGTGCACCTTAGTCCTCAAAATCAAATCCTGTTCTTCAACACTGTAAAGAGGTCTTGTGCACCAGGTGTGCCCACTGCAGAGCGTTGTTTGAGCTCTTGATGGCTGCTTTCTTGAGCCTTGATTATGGATCCACCCACGCCAGACAGAACCCTTGCGATGTCAATCTTTTCTCCACTTTGCGTGGTGTGACCAATTGGTCCTGTTGCGAGGATTTGGTCCCCTCCTCAAAACTCTCTGGTATCTAACAAACATGTGGGCCCCTGGGATGGAATTCAAACCTCAGCATGAAACCCCGTCACATAGGGGAAGCTGATTTTCAACAAGGTGTCAAAGGCCTTCTGAAAGGGGCAGAAATGGTCTCTTTAATCATTGGTGCTGGCAAACCTCAGAGAAGTGAAGCAGGACCCTTACCTCACACCACACACAAAAATGAACTCCAAAAGACCTAAGGGTTAAACCCAGACCACAGAATTCCTGGAAGACAACATATGGAGAAAACAATCGGATCTCACCATTTGCAAAAAAACAAAAAAAAAGAAAGAAAGAAAAATTTGCGAACATGACAACAAACACATCAATGGAGGAAGACAAGACAGATACCGGGACTTCACGGGAATTAAGAACGTACGCGTTGGCCACCTGCAGACTCGGCCTAAGTCTTCAGGGGAGTTTATTCAATCTGAGTCCAATCTCTCAAATCCATTGAAAAACTTCAACAATGCAGCAGCGAAGAGACAAACCAATCACAAAATGGGCAAAGGACTTTCACCACGCCTTTACTACAGAGGGCATCACATCTAGCAAACAGGAAGTGGCAAGATGTTCGTGGCTTTCCGCCATTGACCAGTGCCACAGAGTTGATGTTGATCCACAGGGACCCTGTGGACGGAGTTGAGTTGCTCCCTAGGGCTTGGGAAGCTGTGAATCTGTACGGGGGCAAAAAAAAAAAAAAAAAGCCTTATCTTTTCCACCCCAGAGTGGCCGGTGGGTGTGGACTGCCGACTTTGTACATCGAAACTACAGTGATCTTAAAGCTGGCCGAAGCTGAGCCCCGGTGGCGCAGTGGTTGTGTGCGTGACTGCGGCCCACAGGGTTGGCGGTTCAAACCCAGCAGCAGCTCTCCAGGAGCAAGGCTGGGCTACCTACTCCCACCAGGGCAGTCATGTGAAGAGAAAGAAAAAAAAAAAGCTGGCTGAGATGGCACTGATGAAACAAAGCAAAGAACCTACAGCCGCTGTTGGTGGAGGTGTGGGTTTATGGGTGATGTGGGTTTTAAGGTTGCTCGTGGGATTGTACGGTGTTAAAAGCACAATCCCATACGGGATGGCACGTTCTCCGGCAATGGGGACTAGAGGGACTCTGTGATACCACCAGGAGCCCAGTGGCACAGAGGGCAGAGCATGACTAGGCTGCTGTCGCGGCCGGGCCCGCCGTGTGTTGGGAGAAAGTCTTGGCGGTTTGCCGTTCTGAGGAGGGACAGACAGCCTCAGGAACCCCCGGGAGCCGCCCCGCCCCGCCTTGTAGGCTCCGAGTCAGAACTGACCCGGTGGCAGTGGGTTGGTTTATGATGCAGCAGCCGAGGGAGATACCCCGGAGACCCGCACAGGCACCTGTGCACCCAGGCTCGTCGCTGCATTGTTGGTAACAGCAAATGAAGCCACTGAGGTGCCCCTCACTGTCGAGGGCTCAGCTGACCGAAGCACATACGCAGGGCCTTCGAGATGTTCACAGAAAGGTGGGATTAAAAGGCCATAGAAGTTTTCCCTGAAGTTTTTGAAGTCCCCTCCTCTGTGCGGTGGGATGCCACATAGCCGCAAGGGACAATGATGAGCTGGTGACACGCAGCGCAACGTGGACGCCCGCCTCCCCCCACCCCCACTGCCACCCCAGGGCACAGAGCTACGTGAATTAAGTCAAGCACAGAAGGACAGGTATTGGATGAAGGCAAGCACTTTATAGGAAGACAAGAATAGATGACTACAGAGACCAGTGTGCATCGGTGGTTCCCGGGAAGGGGGCGGGACGGGGAAAGCATGAGTTCCTGTTGGTGGTGGGAGAAGTGGTGACGACTGTGGATGTGGTAAACACGGCACAACCGAAGTCCACACGGGTGTGGCCGAGCATGTCATGTAGGCAGACTGGGATCCACCGGATCTGCACAGATGTGTACAGAGGTGAGAACAGAGGTAGGTATCGATAACCCCCCACCCCCCAAAACCACCAACCCCAGTGCACCACCCTGAGTGGACCCTGACTCATAAGGACCCTGCAGGCTAGATGGAGCTGCTGTCCTTTGGGGTTTGTGAGACTGGATCTTTCTAGGGGCAGGCAGCCCCATCTTTCTTCTCATCTGCTGTCGGTGTGTTTCCTGCCCGTCCCCCAGAGCTCTTCAGAAGCCTCTTTAGGAACACACAAACACAGATATGTGGATGCAGGCCCATAGATGTTCGCCGAAGACACACACGTGGATGTGCCTACACACAATCACACACCTCCCAACACTTTTTTTTTTTTTTTAAGATTTGAAGGCTTAGGACTAAAACTCATGTCCCGCATCCCAGCGAAATAGCATGGGGGATGTGGGGGGTGTTTTTAAAACTTGCTAGCAGCCTTCTAGCAGGGTCTTTCCTCGCCAGGAGCAAAGCTGTCAGAAAGTGACCAAGAGTGCAGAGGAGAAACAAATCTACAAGAGCCTCCACCTCCGGTGTCCTGAGACCCAAAGAACTCGATGGTGCCAAGCCTCTCACAGACCTTTCTGACTGCAGCCACAAATGGTTGCCCCTGGATAGAATGGGAGAGACTATGGCACAGAACCCATATTCTTATTCGAAAATATTGAAAGAAGCAAGCCAGATTTGGAATGATGGAGCATAGAGGACCCCCGTGAGACTACCACCCTTGGTATTCTGCTTTTAAAACCGGAACCAAGCCTGGCCCCTGAGATGGCCTCTCTGCGAAACAGCCAGGTGACACACAAAATAAAGGCCGTTACTCCTTAGAATGAGGTCCTACTTAAAACATCGCCAGAATGAAGACAAAAAGTTGATTTCTCAGCAGCAAACACGAGACTCTTAAGGGGACAGAGAAACAGCAGTAGTGAAAAGGGGCAGAGAACAAAGAGAATGATGACATGTGGTGATGATGAATGTAACTGTCACCCAACAACTTGGGTAGAAATTGTCAAGCGGGCATCTAACATGCTGGGTCAACTTTCACCAAAACACAATCAAAGATTATTTAAAGCAAGACGGACACCCTATGAGTCACAACAGTCATCTGCGGCTGGGTGTAGGGATGGCAGGGTGGAGGGCTGGCCAGCGGCTTGTTCCATTGTGCACGGGGCTGCCCTGCAGGCAGCTCAGCCAGCAGGAGACGGTAGGACTATTCCAGGGGGGCGTGGAGAAAGAGCTGTGGGCAGTGTGCTTCCCCTGGTCCTGGCACCTGTTGCTGCGATCGTTCAGCAACGTTGAGTCTTTTCTGGCTGAGAGAAATTCTGCCAACGGTTCTCAACCTGTGGGTTGTGACCCCTTTGGGGGTGGAATCACCCTTTCACACGAGTTGCCTGAGACCATTGGAAACCACCTATTTCTGATGGTCTTAGGAACTGAGAAACCGCTCCTCTATCTATCTCCAGGTGGGTCTGCCCACATGCAGAGGTGCCCACGTAGGAGAACCCGGCGTGAAGACTTACCCAGGCTGTATCAAGCTTCAAGACAAAATTTCATTTCTTTGTCCTTAGGAATAACTTGTTCACAATAGAGAGTGACGTCCTGTTTTTGTGAATCATCGCTGTGCTTTAATGATGTTCAATTTGTCACAATAAAGATACATCCTGCCTATCAGATGTTTACATGACGATTCATCATAGGAGCAAAATGACAGGGATGAAGTAGCCACAAAAAGAATGCTATGGTTGGGGGGGGGGGTCACGACCGCATGAGTGAAGGGTCAAGGCAGGAGGAAGGTGGAGAAGCCCTGTTTGGTGCACAACGCAACAAAACAGCCTGGCCCCAGCCTCCCCGCAGCGGTTCTTGTGCTTGAGCCCGGGGCTGGAGCCGAAGTGTCTGTCTGTCCATTCATTTCCTTCCTCCTCTTGGCTGCCCCTCTACTTTACCGGACATGATATCCTTCTCCAGGGATGGACGCTCCTGACAACATGCTCCAAAGTATGTCAGCTAAAGTCTCCCCGTGGGGCGCCCACCCCCCTTCCCCGGCCCCTGAGGAGCACTCTGGCTGTCCTTCTTCCAAGGCAGATCGATTTGTCCTTTCAGTGGTCCATGGTCCTTCCATCCTTCCTTTCCAGCACCGCAAGGCAAATGCATCGGTTCTTCTTCGGTCTTTTTGATTCAGGGTTCCACTTGCACAGGCACATGAGAAAATACCCTGGCTTGGTCCTCAAAGGAACAGCCTCCGCTCTTCAGTTCTCTACCAAGAGGTCTTGGGCAGCAGGTTTCCCTCATGCACTTTGTCTCTTGGTTTCTTTCTTTTCCTTTTTCCCTCCGAGTTTAAATCATTTTATTGGGGGCTCATACAACTCTTAACACGATCCACACATATATCTATTGTGTGCACAGCACATTTGTACCATTGATGCCATCATCATTCTCAAAACATTATCTTTCTACTTGAGCCCTGGGTGTTAGTGCCGCCTCCTTTTCCCTCCCCTCTCCCCCCTCCCTCGTGAACCCTTGATAATTTATAAGTTATCATTATTATTTTTTTTGTTTTTTTTTGTGGGGGGGAGCATCACTGCCCTTTGGTGGTGGGAATAGGAGGCCAAGCCTTGCTCCTGGAGAGCCGCTGCTGGATTTGAACCTCCAACCCAGTGTGCCGCAAGCCCATGCACAATCACTACGCCACCGGGGCTCAGCCCAAGTTGTTATTATTTTGTCTTTATCAAACGCTGTCCGATGTCTCCCTTCGCCCACTTCCCTGTTATTCATACCCCAGGGAGCAGGTTATATGTAGATCCTTATAATCGGTTTCTACTCCACCTTCCCTCCATCCTCCCCGTGTTACCACTCTCTGCACTGGTCCCAAAGGGATCATCTGTCCTGGACTCCCCATGTTTCCTGTTCCTATCTGTACCAGCGTACATCTTCTATAAACAAGCATTCATCTAGCTCACATGGAAGAAGCACACCAGCCTGTGTGACCACGAGGTGTTGAAGGGATCAGGTATCAGGCATCAAAGAACTAGAACATATCATTATAAATGAGAGGGAGTACAGATTGGGGACCCAAAACCCATCAGTAGGTGACGTGACATCCCCTGACAGAGGGGTTGCAGGGAGGAGCCGAGCCAGTCAAGGTACAGGGTAGCAACAGTGAAATATGCAACTTTCCTCTAGTTCTCAAGTGCTTCCTCCCTCCCACTGTCATGATCTGAACTCTACCTGACAATCCAGGCTCTTGGTTTCTTGATGGCTGCTTCCATGCGCATTGATTGTGGACCCAGGAAAGACCAAGTCCTGAAGCCGGCATCGTGGGTTTGGCTGCTAAGGTCAGCAGCTTGAAATCGCCAGCCCCTTCTCGGGAGAAAGATGGCCTTTCTTTTAATCCCCTAAGGAGTTCTCCTCTTGAGAAAGCCCAGGGCAGGTCTCCCCTGGCCTGTGGGGCTGCTGTGAGTTGGGCTGGACTGGAGGCAGGGAGTTTTGGGTGTCTTTGTGATGAGTTAATTGGTATGACCGTACTTTGTGTTGGTGTCAGGGCGGTGGGGGAGTGAGGGATTAATCCATGAAAGGGCGGAAATGTCTCAAAAGAGCGACTGGGTTGGGTTTTGAGGAGAGAATAGGAATTCACTAGCCTGTGAAGCTTTTCTTTCCATTGAATCTCTTTTTAAATCTAATATGTCTGCAGAGGAAAATTTATATCCCAACTGGAAAAAGAGTGTCACTTCCCTTAAATAGAAGGTAACCAGAGAAACCACCACAGTGAAAACAAAGTGGCATTATTACATCCTCACTGGATGTTGTTCCCGTCTCTGGGTTTGTTAGAAAGAGGAATTAGCAAGTGTTGGAGACGTGTTAAAATCGAGCACTGCACAGACTTTATCTTTCATGGAAGGATTAAAATGAAGGTGACTGTAACATCATCTCAATAGAAATACTCTTGGGATGACAAGGAGGTGGGGGAGGAGGTGGATACTATTAATTACATCAGAGCCACAGGCATAAGCCAGACCATCTCCGGGAAGCTGGCAACTAACCCTCACTGCCATCGAGTGGGTCCTGCCTCGTGGTGACCCAGTCAGACAGGACAGGCCCAGAGGGCTTCCAAGGCAGTACATGTCACAGAAGCAGACAGCCAGGTCTCCCCTTTCCTGCCCCTCTGAAGAAGCTGGTGCAGTTGAACAGCTGATGTGTTTCAGATTTCACAGCTGAGTTTTCAACGACTGCACCACCAAGGATCCTTGTTGGTCATCAGAATTCATTCAAAGGGACCTAGACAGAGAACGGCTTTCTCAGCTCATGGCGCCATACTCTTAAGTGGCATCGCCCACCCCAAGATTCGGCAAGCCCTGCCTGCACATGGCAGGATGGAGGTGGGCTTTGGTGGCAGAGGGGAGAACGAGCTCGTGCCTAGGCGTGGAGGGATGCCCACTGAGTGCAGCGAGCTTGAAATGGGCAGAGGTGCAGGGCCATGGTCCCCGTGGTGGGAGGTGGAGCCAAGCATATGGGCGGCAGGGATTGCCACCCTAAGGGACCAGCATGTGCCCTATTGGCTCAGGCCCTTGTAGCAGTACAAAGCGGGAGGCAGGGAGAGTCAGATGCAGTCCCTTGCACTCCAGGAGTCATGTGGGGAGCCAGCAGGGGCCCAGATCACTCTAGGGATGGCTGGGTGGACGGGCCAGAAAAGAGGTTTGGGGAGTGTTCCACCCTGCCTGACTGGGTCACCGTAAGTCAGAATCGAGCAGAGGGCAGTGAGTTTTTTGATTTGGTGCTTTGGCAGCCCCAGAGAGTGGGCGGAGCCAGGCTTCAGCGGGACCCTCAGGGCCTGTCTGCTCCGGGGAGGGTGCCTGCCGAGGGCGGGCTGCACTTCGTGTCCCCACTTACTCTCCCTACGGAAGTGATGATTGCCGTGGGTATTTTTAACGTATTCATGATAAAGCAGGCTGAGGGGGACCGTTTGGGGGACAGCATCTGGGGCTCAGCGAGTAGCCGGTGTCCGCAGGCCTGCTCAGGTCAAGCGCCCTGGTCACAGGGCTGAACCAAGGTGACCTCTGTGGTCCTGGGTGGACGAACCCCTGTGGAGTGCTGGCCCTGACTATGGAGCACTGGGCCTGGGTCTGCCAGGCTAGGTCTAAGCCCTGCTTGTGAGGAGAGTCCAGGAGACTGAGCCCCCTGCCCAGGACCCCAGACCAAGCAGGATGAGCCCGGAGGCTGAGGTTGGGAAGAAGGACCCAACATGCTCAGCCCTTTGCCAGAAGGCTTCCTGGAAGAGGGGGCATCTGACGTGGAGAGGATTTGGGGCCCGAGATGGAGGGAGAACATAAACAGATGTCACTGGCAGGTTCCCAGGGGTAACAGTTAGGGGTGGCAACTCCCCAGCTCTGAGAGATTACCTCCAGGGAGCTCATGTGGCGGGGGTGCCACCCTGATTTTTAGTGGAAGAACCTGAAGCTCCGAGAGTTGAGGTGACAAACGGCAAAGCTGAACGCCAACCCCACGTCTGCCTGCCTCCGAATCACTGCTCTTGCGAGGATGCACAGGGCTTTGAGGTGTCCTTGCTAGGCAAGGACGTCTATACCAGCCAGGTGGGCAGGGGCTGCTGCAGGTGGATTTGAGGACCAGCCCTGAGCTTACTCAGGCTCTGGTAGTGGGGGGCCCGATGATGGCTGAGCTGGGCTCCCACGGAAGACTGGTGGTGAGGGAGTAGGGACAGGAGGAAAATTCTGCTGACAGAATAAGCATGTGGCTGGGGCTGTGCAGGGAGGACTGTTCAATCTGTGATGCTGTTGCTGACTGGTGGGCAGAGCTGATGACTTACCTGAGGCACCCAGATTACAAATGGCTGTTTCCAGTGACCCGCTGGAATCAGGGAAGGTGTTTGAGGGGGCCTAGTTGAGCTGCGGAGAGTCAGAGGCTGAGCCAGCCTGCTGTGTGAAATCCCCCGTCGCCTTTCTCTGGAGGGCGTTTCGTTCCTCGTTAAGGAACCGGAGCAAAGGGTCCCCATGAGGCTGTCAGGGGCCACAGAGCACACGGCGGCCACCACGCCGGGTCTGTGTACTGAATGTCACCGTATTAAAAACAAGACAGACTTGTATGAGGCTAGGAGGGCCTGGGCAGCAGACGACATTCGTACTCAGGACTGGCAGTCGGAGAGCAAGTCGGATTGGCTGCAGGCAGCAAGGACCAGCTGAATGCAGAGGGAGGACCCTGGGAAGGACATTTAGGGATGCCTGGACCCCTTCCTTGACCCTGCCTGGCTCTGCTTCCCCAGAGTTGGTGCCGGCTCAGGCTGAGTGCATGTGAGATTCAATGACAGGACACTTCTGGTCCTCTCTGTCCCCCAGGGAGCATGGCCTTCATTCAGGCTTGGGGGATCAAGGGCTGGCCTCTCCTTCCAGGTCCCAGAGAGAGGGCTGGCCATGGTAGGCCCCAGAGCTGGTGGCAATGGGCAGATTCCTTTCCCTCTCTGACCCAGCCCAGGACCTTCAAAGCCATGCCAGGAGGGATCAGGAAGACATGCCAGAGACTGGGGGACCTGCTCTGGTTTTCAGATTTAGTTGATTGGACACACAGACCCTACCTCTGGTCAGATTGTAAGACTGGCCAGACCAGGGCTGGTGAGCGGGTAGCAGAGAACCTTGGGCCTGTAGGTAAGAGTGTGACTTGGTGACAGACAGGTTAGCCTGGCTTCTTTCTTGGCTGGGCTGTGGGTAGGGGGTGGGGGTGAGGTCTCATCGCAGACACAGTAAGGGACAGGATGCTGGAGCTGGTGGAAGGACTCTCAGCTGGACCTGCCTGCAACGGTGTCCCCAGAATGCTGTTATTATATGGACATCAGGCTTGGGTGGCCTTGGCGAGGACCCCGAGCCCTGCTGTTGGAAGGACTTGCGGCGGTGAAGGCTGCCTTGTCCCATTTGTGGGGCCGGTGCTGGCGGGTGGGCAGAGCTGATGGACTTACCTGCGGCACCCAGATTACAAATAGCTGTTTCCAGTGACCCCCTGGAGGCAAGGAGGCCGGAGCAGTGTGTTCACTGCGGTTCGGCATCCATCCTCGGCCGGGTCCTATCCGGGCACTCACTGGGGTCAAGGGGATGACTCACAGCCTTCCCTCAAAGAACTCACAGACGGGAGGGGGTCCAGACAGAAGACAGAGCCGTCGATGACGGGAGGGCAACCAGGGAACTGGAAAGCTTTACAGACGGGAGAGAGGACATTTGAGGTAGGTTTTGAAGGACACGTAGGAGTTTCGCAGGGCAAGGAGGAGAACAGTAGGTATTGAGTGCGGAGGAGAGGCTGATCCTATTATGTAGAGCCCGAGGGCCGGTCAGGAGAGCTGCTGTGCAGACTGGAAGACAGATAAGACTGGTGCGTGGTAGAGAGGTAGGCCGGGCGTCATGGGGAGCGGTGGTTCCGGGGAGCTGACTGAGCCTTGGGGGTGGATGTGCAGCCAGAGCAGGACCAAGTGTGGGTGGCTGATGGGGAAAGGAGGGGGGGAGGAGGAGACCAGCCAAGGACACTGGGGGGGGGGGGGACAGACTAGGCAGACAGGCCAGAGGACATCCCACGAGGCAGGCAAGTTTCAAGGAGGGAGCAGGCAGGGCCCCATGCTGCTGCCGGGTCAAGTGAGACCAGGCCTGCAAAGTGTCCACAGGGTTTAGCGACTAGCTGGGCGCTGATGCCTCTGTCAGAAGCCGTTTCCGCCAGAGAGGTGGGCAGAAGGCAGACTGCCGTGGATTAATAGAGGAAGTGACATTTGAGCCAGGAAAGGAGTGACAGGTGAGAAACTGGAGTGCCAGCTTGTGGACCACTCTCTGGTGCTGATGAGTAGCTGGGCGCAAGTCGGGGGGGTGGGGTGCCGGCTTCCCCTGGCAGGGAGGGTCCTAGGCTGGGGCTCCCAGGGGAGAAGGAAAGCTGATGGGAGGCTGGAGAGAGAGAGTCTCTCCAGAGGGTGGTGGCAGCCCCTCAGGGAAGAAGAGGCGGGGCGCTGAGGAGGGCTGCCGAGAAAGCCTGGGCCCCCAGTGGCTGTGGAGCTACGGAGTCTGTCCTGGTGCCAGTTGGCACAGCTGTGGATAGCTTCGGCGGCAGCCTGGGGGTGGGCGTGGAGAAGGCGGTTGTCACAGGCTCGGCTGGGACTAGCTGAGTGGGCGTGGCAGAGGGCTGGGTGCGGGGACTCCAGGGCTGGCAGCCGGGCGCGGGGCACCTCTGCCGACCCAACCAAGGCAGGGCCCTGTGCGAAGCAGAACCAGGCGGGCGCACAGATGCTGCTCCGAGGGGGCTGAAGGCTGGCATGTGAGGGGGCGGGAGGGCGGAGGCTGGGAGGGGAGGGGAAATGACGAAAATAAACCCAGCTTCCCTGCCTTTGGAGCACTCCCACGTGCCAGGCACAGTGCTGAGCGCCTCCCTCTGGGCAGGCAAGCAGGCCCGTATCAGCCCACTGGGGGCAGGGGTGGTGGTGTCCCAAAGGCCCCCAGACTGGGGGGTAGGGGCCCAGGTGGCCTGAGTCCACATGTCCTGGCACCACGGAGTGGTCCCTGGCACTGGGGAGCTGAAGTGTCGGACTGTCTCTGAGGTGAACCTGAATGAAGCTGGGCCAGGTGGTGGTTCCGGTACTTGTGGGCAGTCCGCCGGCCTGGGGTGTCTCTCCTGGTACCTTGCCTGCTTTCTCTAATCATCGGAAGGCCCTCACTCCCTTGAATGCCAGGGGCTATCAGCTGGAGGCTCACCCTCCACAGCATGATAGAGACAGCCAGGACCTTTGGGAACAGGTCTGGCTGGTCCTCTTGGAGGTACCTCTGAGTGGGTTTGAACCACTCACTTTAAAGCCAGTCACTACCAGCTGGGCGCTTAAGACTTTGCGGTCTCCCCCCCCCCCCAAAAGTCTTGGAGCAGAATTGTGTGCCACTCAGAAACCAGAGGGCCAGGGCTGGGCAGAAGGCTGGAAGGGACACTTTGGACTGGGCCCTGTCTGCGCACCCTGACTAGTCCCACCTGCCCAGCAGCCTCCTTGAGGGCTGGACTTTCTCCTCTGTGCTCCTCCTGGTGGGGGAGGTGGCTGGGGGGGGTGGGGTGGGGGCTGTGATGAGCTCATGTCTGTGGCAAGAGGGGCAGACTTTGGAGATGTGATAGCTCCCAGCCCCTCCCCCAAGGTTGGCAACACTTCCAAGGCCTAGGCCCAACACATAAATTAGGACAGCCAAGTGCTTGGTGAGGCTGGGCCCGGGCAGCCTGCCTCCCAAAGCACCTGCTGCTCCCCTGGCTGTGGGGGCGGCAGGGAGCTGGGTCTGCTGGGTGCAGCTTTCTGCCCAGGCCCTTGGGGCCTTGGCAGTGGCATTGGACCTCCTTCCAGAGCTGCTTGGGGAGCAGAATGTGGGCCCTGCATCCAGCGCCTGGCTTGGCATGAACCATGGCACAGAAGTAGATTTCACAGGGGCCCCTGCACCCCTCCTGGGCGGCCCTGCCAGCCCTAGGAGTCAGTCCGAGACACAGAGATGACAGAGGCCACCCCCCAAGACAGCATTGAAGGAGGTCAGGCATTCCGGAGGTCAGTGCTATCCCCAGCAGCCTCTCTCCTCTGCTCTGCCGGCTTCTGCAAGTGGAGGCCTAGGCGAGTCTGGCAGCCCCTCTGAGCCTCAGTTCCCCCACTTTAAAGTGGTGGGGGCCCAGGGGGGTCCGTTCCAGACCCCAGGGCACTGGCTCAGCCCCTGACGTCACCTCGGTGTTCCAGGTGAGGAGCCGGAAGAGGAACCGAAGGTGAAAACCCAGTGGCCAAGGTCTGCAGATGAGCCAGGGCTCTACATGGCACAGACAGGTAACTGGGGCCCGCCTCCCTCCTTGGCGGCGGGGACCCGACTGCGTGGTGTCTGGTGGCATGTGTGCGTGGCGTGTCCCCGTCTGTCTGCGTCCCGAGGCTCAGTCACGTCGCTGCTTCGCCAGGTCTGTGGGCAGGGCTGGGTCTTCTTCTCGAGAGCCTGTCACGTGGGGTCAGGGTAGGAGGGCCCCTCAAACGCCTGCACCCACCTTCCAGGGGCGGGAGGTGCCCTGCCGCCGACGCTGTCCCTCTCTTGTAGGTGACCCGGCGGCTGAGGAGTGGTCCCCGTGGAGCGTGTGTTCCCTGACGTGTGGGCAGGGGCTGCAGGTGCGGACCCGCTCCTGCGTGTCCTCCCCCTATGGGACCCTGTGCAGCGGGCCCCTGCGGGAGACCCGACCCTGCAACAATTCAGCTACCTGCCCAGGTAGGCCCGCCCTCCTCCCCACCCGCCTGCCTGAGCCGCGGGCCGGTGACGCAGCCAAAGATGGTTGGCCGCTTCCTCCTGTCATTCATCAAACGTGATGGACGCCCGGGCCATGTGCTGGCCGCCGGGAGGCAGATGAATGAGACCAGGCTCCCCTCTTGGGGCGTGGGGCTCAGGTCTGGTCACATCACCCCCACTTCCCTGGCGCAGCTCATCTGCTGACCCCCCTGACGCTGTGGTCCCCACCTCCCTGCCTGTGCTCTTTCCCTTCCTGCCCCTCCTCCTCCCGCTGCCCTACTTCAATTCTGTCTGTCCTTCACGATGAAAAACAAATTGCCCCCCTACCTCGTTTAATGTCACCTTCCCTCACAATCCCCAGCCTCCTCTGGGCCCCCCACACCTGGCTCTTTTGGGGACCTCCCCTGGACCCTGAAGCCATCCTCACTTAAACGGGTAGCTGTGAACCTCAGCCAGGCGTCACGCTACAGAGCAGGCGGTTTTGTCGACTCTGTCTCCTGCCGGGCCACATGGTTGCTGGCTGTGGTGGAGAGTAGGGCGTGCCCCGGGAGGGGGAAGAGGAGCGTAGGGGTTACCTGCGGAGCTGGGGAGGGGTCTTGGTGCTTGGGGCGTGGTCTTGGTGCTTGCAGGGGGCGGGGGCAAAGCCGTGTGCCCAGGTGTACGCTCTGTGTTTGGTGTCCACGTAGAGGTTTATGTCTGTACCTGTGTCCGTGTGTGTGGCGGGGCAGGGAAGGGCACTTCCTGCCCAAGCCTGCCGTGTTGGATTCAGGCTCGTGGGCTACGGGTTGGAAGGGAATAGATGGGTTTGGGGGCCCTTCTTGGGCCTTCCTGTGCCCTTATGAGAGGGGGACCCCCACATCCCCTCCTGAATTGGACCAGCTTCCTTATTGGGGGTGTCCACAGGTGCTGTCCCTGGTGAAATGGGACCGGAAACCTGTGTCCTCCCCCATTTCTCCCAAGGGTGGCTCCATGGGGCCCCAGAGAAATCTCCCTGGCAACAGATTCCAGGGCAGAACCAATGAGGAGCAGTCGCAGAGTTGCGGAGCTCCTGATTGGTGGGTGGATGGGCAGGCGCCGGCACTGGGCGGGGCCGAAGTGCCGCCCAGCCACCGGCCACGTGCTTCCTTGCAGTACACGGCGTGTGGGAGGAGTGGGGGTCCTGGAGCCTGTGCTCCCGCAGCTGCGGGCGGGGGTCCCGGAGCCGGATGCGGACCTGCGTGCCCCCCCAGCACGGCGGCAAGGCCTGCGAGGGTCCCGAGCTGCAGACTAAGCTCTGCAGCATGGCTGCCTGCCCGGGTCAGTAGCGCCCGTGGGTTTCCAAGCAGGCGCTGCCCAGCCGGGTGGGGGTCGGGAGACCCAGGGTGGGCAATCAGGTCCAGTGCCCTTGGGGTTCCGGGAGCTTTGACCAAGCATGGGGAAGCTGGAGAAGTATACCCCTAGATGGGAGGAACCCCCCTAGTCCAGGCTTGGGGATGAGACCCCAGCCCCACCCAGCTCCCTATCCCCAAAGTCCCAGGCTGCCTCTGCCAGTCATGGCACTTTGGTACCAATGGCCAGCAGGGCTGTGAGGGGACCAAAAAGCTGGTCTCAAGCGTGGGCGAAGACCAGGAGGTGTCCCTGCAGCCTTCTCCCTAGCTGGGATTCGGGAGTGGCGGTCTGAGTAGGGAGGTGCTTCCTGTTCCGGAAGCAGGTGACAGGCAGACAGATGAGGCCCGGCACCACCTGCTCAGTCCAGCCTCCACACAGGGCGGACCTGACTGCAGCCAGAAAGCCCAGCAGGCTCTGATGCTCCCCCACCCCAGGGCTCTGCCTTCCCCAGTCCTCACCCCTTGCTCAACAGCCACCCCTGCTTTTGTCTCCCCATGCAGTGGAAGGCCAGTGGCTAGAATGGGGTCCCTGGGGCCCATGCTCCTCGTCCTGTGCCAACGGGACCCAGCAGCGCAGCCGGAAGTGCAGTGTGGCAGGCCCAGCCTGGGCCACGTGCACGGGCGCCCTCACCGACACCCGCGACTGCAGCCACCTGGAATGCCCCGGTGAGTGCTGAGCTTGGGAGGGGGGGGGAGGGCGGGGACCCTGGGGGCTGCTCACGCTCCCTCTCCCACAGCTGCAGACGGCAAGTGGGGACCGTGGAATGCGTGGAGCCTGTGCTCCAAGACCTGCGACACGGGCTGGCAGCGTCGCTTCCGCATGTGCCAGGCCTCAGGCGCGCAGGGCTACCCTTGCGAGGGCACTGGTGAGGAGGTGAAGCCCTGCAGCGAGAAGAGGTGCCCAGGTACTGCACCCTAGGAAGGCTCTAGGAGCGGGGAACTCGGCACAGCCGGGGGTGGGGGTGGAGAGCTCGGAGCCTCCTCCGCCGCCTGCCCTGCTCAGCCCCTTTCTGCCCCCACAGCCTTCCACGAGATGTGCCGTGACGAGTATGTGATGCTGATGACGTGGAAGAAGGCAGCTGCTGGCGAGATCATCTACAATAAGTGCCCCCCGAATGCTTCGGGTGAGGCCCACAGCCACCCGCCCTCTGCACCGCCACCCTGGCTTTGGTGGGCCTCAGCCCAGACCCACATCCTGCCCTCTGTTCTTTCTCCCCGCTTCAGGATCTGCCAGCCGCCGCTGCCTCCTCAGCGCCCAGGGTGTGGCCTACTGGGGACTGCCCAGCTTTGCCCGCTGCATCTCGCACGAGTACCGCTACCTGTACTTGTCCGTGAGTGGCCTGCTGTGGGGGCAAGGTGGGGAAGTGTGGAGGTGGGGAAGGGGGGGGCAACTTGAACCTCTCCCATGTCGGAATGTCTTGGCATCTGCGATGTTCACTTCTGCGTGGCTGTGCCTCTCCTGATCTGGCAAACGCCTCCTCCTACCACAAGGTCCAGCTCTCGAGCGCCTGCCCTCCTCCCTGGTGCCCACCTGCGTGCCCCAAGCTTTCCAATCTCTAGGTGTTATGAGTGTGCATCTGGGTGGCTGTGTTCTCTGCCGGACTGCAAGCTGTTTGAAGGGACAGAGTGAATTTCTGGGTCCTGATGCCCTGCCCAGAGCCAGGGCAAGAGTGGTGTCCGTGAAAGCAGCCCTTGGGTACCTGTTTACCTAATTGTGATCAGGGCTTTGTTTTGCACTTGGGTTGGGAGCTTGTGTCTGAGGGGTGTGTGTGTGTGTGTGTGTGTGTGTGTGTGTGTTGTGCATGATCCCTTCAGTGTGGGGAGTCCCCAGCTCCCGGGGTGTCTGAGAGGCACATCTGAGCCCCTCCTTCCTCTCAGTCTGCTGATTTTCTCGGTGTATCAGTGTCTGCTGGGATCCTCTCTCCCTGGCCCTCTTTCTTGGGCTTGGTGTCTCTGTGAGCTCTTCGCGGCATCTCTTGCTACAGATGCAGATAATGGGTGGGCTGGGCTGGGGAGAGGAGGGCCAGCCCAGGCCTGGCTCCTGACCCTCCCGCTGTCGCTGCAGCTCCGGGAGCACCTCGCCAAGGGGCAGCGCATGCTGGCGGGCGAGGGCATGTCGCAGGTGGTACGTAGCCTGCAGGAGCTGCTGGCCCGGCGCACCTACTACAGCGGGGACCTGCTCTTCTCCGTGGACATCCTGAGGAATGTCACCGACACCTTCAAGAGGGCCACTTACATCCCCTCGGCCGACGACGTGCAGGTGCCACCCTGGGAGGGCGGGTGGGGGGGGCCAAGCGTGGCAGTGGCAGGGAAGCCCGTGTCCCTGGGCCGACTGCTCCGCTACACCCACCGCTTCTCCCCTAGCGCTTCTTCCAGGTGGTGAGCTTCATGGTGGATGCAGAGAACAAGGACAAGTGGGATGATGCCCAGCAGGTGAGGGAGGGGCTGGGCATCTACACTTCTCTGCCGCCAGCCCGCCCCGACCTTGGCCTTTGACCCATCCACTCTGTCCCCAGGTGTCCCCTGGCTCCGTGCACCTGCTCCGTGTCGTAGAGGACTTCATTCACCTGGTGGGCGATGCCCTCAAGGCTTTCCAGAGCTCTCTCATTGTCACGGACAACCTGGGTGCGTGGCGGGGGGGTGGGAGCCTGGGTGCGGTGAAGCAGGGATGGCTGGTCTGTGGCTCACTGCGCTCCTCCAGCCCCGGGGGCTCCCCGCTTACGTAACCCTGGTTTGTGTCTTCCTCTCCCCCCATCCGTGTTGTGTCGCCCTCGATGCCACGCCCCGCACCCCATCGGAACCTGCTGTGTGTGTCCCTTTCTTGTCCCCACCCCCTGCGATGCGTCTGGACTGCAGTCATCAGCATTCAGCGAGAGCCCATCTCGGCCGTGTCCAGCGACATCACCTTCCCCATGCGGGGCCGCCGGGGCATGAAGGACTGGGTGCGGCATTCTGAAGACCGCCTCTTCCTGCCCAAGGAGGTGCTCAGTCTCTCAGCCCCTTCCCCTGGGAAGTCCGCCACTCCTGGGACCTCGAGTAGCCCCAGTCGGGTGCGGGGCCCAGGCACAGTGCCCCCGGGCCCCGGCCACTCTCACCAGCGCCTCCTCCCTGCTGACCCCGATGAGTCGTCCTACTTTGTGATTGGTGCTGTGCTCTACCGCACCCTCGGCCTCATCCTGCCACCCCCCAGGTGAGTCCACGCCGGGGCTGGGTGGGGTGGGGTGGGGTGCCGCAGGTCCCCGAAGGCCCCGGGCAGAGCCGGGAGGACAGCCTGTGTTGGCCACAGAGAGACTATGGCCTTTGTGACCTCTGGGCCCCTCGGCCGGTTCTGCACATAGGTGCTTTTCGAAGCACCCCTCCGACTTCACTGGGGCTTGGGGGTCAGGTGCGTCAAGCTCGGGGCCTACTCTGGGCCCATCCCCAGCCCCACTGGGGGCACCTTTGGGGCTCCCGATTCGATCTGGGCACACCTGCTGGCTGGCTGGAGCTGACCTCAGTACCTGTCTCGACCCAGGCCCCCGCTGGCCGTCACGTCCCGGGTGATGACAGTGACGGTGCGGCCCCCCACGCAGCCCCCAGCGGAGCCCCTCATCACAGTGGAGCTCTCCTACATCATCAACGTAAGTGGCTCAGGCAGGGCTGCAGTACAGCAGCCAGGGTGTGTGTGTGGGGCCCGGGGGGGGGGGGGCGGGGGGCGGCGGTGTCACAGTGAGCTCTACGATGAGCAGCAGCCAGGGTGTGTGTGTGTGTGTGTGTGTGGTTTGCTGCTGGCAGTGAATTGGATCTGTCCTGGGAGGGCCTGCCCCATAGCAGGGGTCAGGGGTGGGGAGCCCCTGTCCACATGGGCCCTTCTGTTACCTAGGGCACCACGGACCCCCACTGTGCCAGCTGGGACTACTCCAGAGCGTGAGTTCAGGGGGCACCTTGGTGGGCAGCGGCTCCTTGGAGCTGGCCTTGGTTTGAGGGCCTGGGGGCATATCCTGGACTCCCCTTTCCCTACCTGGCTCTTGGGTGTGGCTCTGTCCTGGGTTTCACCTG
>PVJH01028717.1:0-26985 GCA_004026705.1 Nesogale talazaci
GCCCTTCTCTTGGGTCTTCTGCTGCCCTATGGAGACAGAACTGTGACTGCGGCTCCACATCTGACCTTTCCCAGACTCTCCCCCACTAGGCCGTCCACCCATCAAGAGCCACGGCCATTGGCTGGGCCCCTCCTTCTGGTACACAGCTTCCCAGCTCCTCTGTCCGGGGCTAAGGGCCTTGTCCAACTCCTGGCCTGGTGGCCACTTGTCCTGACTCCAGTGCACAGCCCCTCAGGGACGTGGAATACTGGGAAGTCACTGAGCCCTTCCCTTCTGCCCTTCTCTGGGTCATGCGTGGACAGGACAGAGTCCTCTGGCCACAGGTCTCTGCCCCTCCTGCCCACCTTCAGTTCCCGGTCCTGCTGCTTAAAATCCTCATCCTCATCCGAGTCGCACTCTGGGAATTGGTACACACGGATCCCAAACTTGTCGATCTCCTCCCGGATCTGCAGCAGAGCAAGGGTAGTTGGAGGGGGCCAGCCAGGTCCCCCGGATCAGCCCCCCGGGTGCGCTTGACTCCGGGACTCCAGGGCTCACCCGTTCCTTCAGCTTTCGGATCTCGCTGGGGACCAGACAGTCAGCCTTGGCGATGAGAGGCACGATGTTTACTTTCTCATGCAGCGCCTTCATGAAGCCCACATCCGCTGGCCGCAGCCTGCAGAGAGCAGTCAGGGCAACAGCAGACTCAGTGAGGGGTGCTGGGGGAGGGGAGGGGTAGCAGATGTAGGGGGCTGAAGACACTCACCCATGCCCAAAGGGGGAGATGAAATACAGACAGCAATGCACCCGATTGTCCTGAATGTTCTTGCGGTTCAGGCCGCTCTCATCCCGGAAATACTGTTCAAACTGCTGGTCCACATAGTCGGTGATGGGTTTCCAGCTGGGTGGGGAGGGAGGAGGTCAGTGGGGGAGGAAGTGGGAGCCCATTTTGTAAGAACTGACTCTCTGGCTTAGCTTGGGGGAAAGGGAGAGACTTGGTAGGCCCCAGGCAGGACTTCCTCACCATTCGGAGTTGTTAACAGCGTCCCCAAAGCCTGGTGTGTCCACAATGGTCAGCTTCAGCTTGACCCCCTTCTCCTCAATGTCCACCGTGTGCTTCAGGATCTCCACTGTCTGGTTGATACGCTCTGTGGCAAGTAGGGGGCGAGCACCGTTGGGGATCCACAGCCTGCCCCCTATGCAGTCAGGACCCACTCTGTATCCATCCCAGGGGCTTGGTCCCAGCTCCATGGCCGGAGGCTCCATCCCTTCTTCCTGAGTCCAGAAAGTGGGACTGGGACTAACAAGTGGCCTTGGGAAATCCCCGCTCCCATGGTGGGAGGTGAGGGCAGGGACCCTGGACCCTAGATCACTCACCTTCTGCACTGAGCAGCTTCCGGTCCTTGTACAAGTCAGTCAGGAAGAGGCTGTGCACCAGCGTGGACTTGCCCAGGCCAGACTCTCCTGTCCATGAGCAGAGTGAAGGGCTCAGGTTAGGTCCGGGGTCCTCACCACCGAGCCTGGTTTGCAGGCTGTCCCAGCCACCCACCCAGATCCCGGCCTCCTCACCTGCCACCATGAGTGTGAAGTCGAAGCCCTTCTTGACTGACTTGCGGTGCACCTGGTTGGGCAGTGTGGCGAAGCCCACGTACTGCTTGTCGAGGTCCTGGGGGCGGGAACAGGCCAAGTCAGGGCCCCGCTGGGCAGCCCACACCTTCTCCCACCTGACCTGGGCTGAAGAGACGGCTTAAGGGCATATTCCCTGGGCTAGAGTGCATTGGAGCTGCAATGGAGTGAGGCCTGTCCTAGGAATGTAGAGGTAGGCAGGCACCTACCTCTGCCCCAGCCTCCAAAAGGGGTTCTGCTGGGTACCCAGATTTGTGCACATGGGTGTGGGGAGTATCAGAGCCGTGTCCTTTCTCGCGGTGGCCACTGCAAGGCCCTCATGGGCACATCGAAGGCCTCATCGCCAGAGGATTCCTTTACTCACCCCCTCCTAACAGCACCAGGGGGTGGGAGGCCCCAGCTGGCCCCAATCCAGCAGCGGGGGCAGCCTTGAGGCGGGCGCAGAGGCTATTTATAGATAGTGGTGCTGTCTGGGCCTCCTCCACCGGCAGGTTCCTAGCGCCCACCCCCCTAGGCCCCTGGTCCTTGTCCTGCCCGAGCTCCAGGACCCTGGGGTCGCAGTGCCCAGGCTGTGACCACAGGGGCTTATCCATATCTCCCCCACCCACACACACACCTTGAGCCTCCTCTGGGCCTGGGTCCGCGGTGACAGCAGCTGCTCGACCAGGCGGTCTGGGGGTGCAGCCAGCGAGTCCATCGCGGCGACCCTCCCTCCCTGCGCCGGGGCGCCGGCCGCGGCGGGGGCAGGTCGACGCAGACCCGCCGTTCCCAGGGAATGCTGCCCTGACCCTGCTCTCGCCCCGTTCTACGGACGGGGGAACTGAGGCCCGGGGAGAAAACGTCGCCCACCTTGGGTGCCACCGACCCCAGAGGTCCCGAGAGCCATACCCAGCTCCAGCGGCGTGGCCAGCCCGGCCGGCCCCGCGCACCCACCCCGAACCAAGGCGGAGCTTCGCGGCGCTCTCCAGGCGCGCGGGGGGGCGGGGAGGGGGGGAAGGCCAGCGGCGGCCCGCCCCGCGCCGTCGCCAGGAAACTGTCGCCTAGAAATGGGAACGCAGGCGGAGCCACTCGCCGGGAGGCTGTGCGGAGGGCCGGGCTATGCCAAGACTGCGGGGCGGGGCGGGGCGCTGTCCAGAGCGGGGCCGCGGGAACTGGCCCGGCGGGGAGGCTAGGTCCCACGCGCCGGCCTGGACCGGGAGGGGTGCGGGCCCGGGGCGGCCCCGCGTCTCGCCCTCCAGCCCTGCGCGGCGGCTTCCGCCCGCCAGAGAGCGCCAGAGAAGGGCGCCCCGGGACCCGCGGGGTGGGGGTCCCCACCCCAGGCCTCTTCTCGCCAGCTCGGCCCGCACACCTAGGCGATGTCCCACTGTCCCTACTTGCCACGGACACACCCCTCTCCGCATCGTCCCACCCCCACCTCTGCTCCTGCTTGCGTGCAGAGTGTGCGTGTGTGCGCGCGCATCTGCTTCTGTTTGAAGGATTCCTTCACGACGTGGCTGCAGAGGTTTGCGGAGAAGCGGGGCGACCTCAGGGCTCCCCCAAGTCTCAGGAGGGGTCCTGGCAGGCGGCCGCTGGACCGTGAGATGTCCCCCACCCGCCTTTCAACCTCTGGAAATTTGAAGGCAGCTTCCTAATCTGGGCTCAGCCAACCGCTGGCCACCTATGGGCAGCCGCTGCCGCCCCCCAAGGGGCTGCTGGGCAGACACAGGAGTGGTGGTGGAGGGGGTAGGGTGGACTTGAACTCCGCCCCCCCCCCCATGGGTCCTTTGGGGGGCACTACTGCATTTTCTCTACTGCATGACATCCAGTGGCCTTCATTCCGTAAGGGGGCCCTTAAACTGGGGCTCACGGGAATGCAAGAGTACCAGTACAGCCCTTGTCGTTTGCCTGCCCCGGGGAACCAAGACCCATCTCCTAAGCGCCAGTAAGTTTTCCTCTGTAGGCCGCCAAACCCTTGCTCACACACCCTTTCCCAATCCCACCCATTCAGCACCCGGGAGCTGGAAAGGGTCTCTGGCCGGATGCTGGGGGCGACATGTGAGATCAGTGGACCAGCAGACTCGCTCTCGGGCTCCTTCTTTGGTCCTCCTGCCCTTCTCTGGGCCACATGGAAACAACTTGGTGCCCAGAGGCTGCTGGCACCTGGGAAGCAGAGGCTGGCCCACAGCTGGGAACAGGGGACCTTTTCATTCTGAGGGCGCGGAGGGTAGCCCAGGCTGCTCCTGGAAGCTTCCCAGTCATCTGCCACTCTAACCTGCAGGAAGCAGCTGGGAGGGGCGGTGCACTTGGCTTCCACCCTAGAAACTGCCCCCTTTAGTCTAGCCCCCACCTTGATAGCCTAGCATCTCAAGAGATGGGGTTCAGGCCAGAGGGACTCTCAATGTCCCACATCCTGGTGTTTCACAGGGAGCCTGTTTGCTTCCAGACTGCTTCGGTATGCCCATCCATCATAAGGCACTGCTACTTAGGATGACTTCCCTGTGCCTTGGCCTAGGGCAGGAGGGCAGGAGCAGCCCAAACCTGCCTGTCCTATCATTACTCTGGTCCAGCCAGGGCCTGTGGGTACTTGGGGGAGCTGTAAGGAATGCCCCCCTACCCCTGTCCCCTTCATTCTCTGGTTCTCTCCAGAGATTCCCAGCTTCTGACACAGCCACACCCACTCCTGCAGCCCATGCTCCCAGCAGAATCCCACCACTGCCTGAGACAGCCATGGTGGTGACCCAATCTCTTCCTGAGGTGTTGGGTGGTGCATCAAAAAACCCCAGAACCCTTGTCACACACATCCATTTTATGAGGGGGGGGTGTGCGGGGCAAGGCACGGAAAACCACCCCACTGCCTCTGTCCTACCGTGTGACTGAACAGCTGCCTTCACAGACTGAAACTTGGGGCAAATGTGGTCATATCGCAGCCACCACAAACTCTACACCCTCTACCTGGACACTTGCATCTCTGACCTGGATCAGAAGCTCCTGCCCTACCTCTGAGGCATTTTTTCCCTCTAGCCCAGGAGGCAGGCTGCTCCTCAAGGGGACAGCAGACACAGACCTGCAAGGGCTCCCACCTCTGCTGAGGGGAGTCCCTGTCCCCAGCAGTGGACAAGACAAAGGAGCCTGGGCAGTGTTGCACAGCTCTGCCTGGGCCCTGAGGCTCAGAGCTCAGGGCTTCAGCTGATTGAAGTTGGAGCACCAGCAAGCCCAGGGAGGCCCATGAGGAGGGGATGGGTGCCCAGCCCCAGATCCTCAAACAACAGCCTAGTGGCTATGTGTCCCTGCATCTCAGGTATTGTCTGAGCCATCCCCCCATGGGAAGGCAACTCCTGGCTGGCTTCCTGGGGGAAGGGCTGGCTTACAGGGTGAGGCTGATGGGGCCCGTCCCAACCGCTCCCCCAGCCCCAGGATGGGGCGTGTTCCTGCCTGGAGAGTAGTGCCAGGTGGCCAGGGCCTCTGGGCTCCCTCCCCACCTGCTACACTGTTCCTACCCACCTGCCTGCCAATGCTTTGGGTCACCGAGTCGTCACTGGGGTATAAAGCGTCCACCTCCAACAAAGGCTATCTTGGTGACTTCTTTTGTCCCCATTCACATGATAGAGCTCAAGCCAGAGAGGTGGTCGGCAGGGTCATCTCAGGGGAGTTCTCCACCCCGAAGGGCTGACAGTTGGGTGTGCCTTCACTCCGCTAGGTGTCCACCATGGGTACCCTGTCAGTGTCACCAAGGTCTGCCTTCCGAGCGGGATGTGCCAGGCCAGCTCCTTTGGGGAGGCCACAAGCTTACTTGCACCCCTGGGGGTTCAAGGTCCTGGGGTGGTTACAGGATGACTCAGACTGGGCTCTGAAGGCACCCATCTGGGGAAGTCTCGCTGCAGATCAGCTATGATCTGCATACAGCTGCGGTGGGGGTGGGGGGGGAAGGTGAGGCTGAGGTTGGTGGGGGAGGGCTGACCAGAAGGTCCTCTGGGGGGGCTACTCAGTTATTGGCACGGCCCAATAACTGATGGTCTCCAGGCCCCTCCCCCAGCCAGGCCCAGGTCCCCAGTGCCCGCCCACAGGCCAGGTTAGCGGAGAGGGCTGGAGCTGAACGAGCGCCCCTGCCCCTCCTAGACAGCACTCTGACCCCTGCGGGCAGTCCGAGCACCCCTACCCCGTGCAGGGCGTTCAATCCCCCGCTCCCAAGCCTCAGGCGCGCCCAGACTGACAATCCGGTTACCACAACAGGGCGGCGGGGGCGGGGTCGCGCCTGGGCGACCGTGATATTCATGCCACAATGGGTGACAGCCAGTCCGGGTCTGGAGACAGGCGGGGCCGCGGGCCCCACACGTACCTGCTTGTCCTCCGCTGGATGGCGTCGGCGTCCAGGATCGGGTCCGGGAGGGTCCGGGCCGGCGGGCGTGGGGGAGAAGAAGAGACACGGTGAGAAGCCGACGGGCGGGCGGGCGCGCGGGCGCGCGGCGGGGACAAAGGCGAGCGCGCGGGCGCGCGGAGGTGGCCCGGCTCACCTGGGGTCGCCAGTTTGCTCTTGTATCGCAGGCCTGTGCTCATGGTGGCCGCCGGCGGGGGACGTGCGGCGGCGGGCGCGCGGGCGGGGCGCCGAGACAAGCGGGGAGGCCGAGGCCGGGCTGCGGGGTGACCGGCCCCTCCGCGCCGCTGCCGCCCGCCCCGCCCGCGCCGCCGCCAGCCAATAGGCGCCCGCCGCGCCCACGCGCGACCCGGCGGGGCCGGCGGGGGCGGGGCCGGCCGAGGACCGAAGCGCCGCCCCCACACGGGGCCCCCGCCCGCGGCCTGCGGGCGACGCCCTCGCCTCCCGCTGGCGGGGGCGGGAGAGACCCGCCCTTTGCTCTGCAGCACCCCTGCCCCTCCTCCGCGGACGCCCCCACCCCGCGGGGGGCTCTGCCACGATGCCCTGGGCCCCGCGCACTCCCTAGGCTTGTGTCCCCTTTGTCCGCCCTGCCCACGGGTCGACACTGCCCCCTCGCCAGCCTCCGCACCCGGGCATCGGGAGGAGGGGGTCCCCCAGGCCCCTCCTGCAGCCTTTTCTGTGCCGGGCCAGGCCTGTCTGGGAGCAAGATCCTGCCTGTAGACAGCTGCGAACCAGGCGCCTCGGGAGACTTGTCTGGCCTCAATTTCCCGGGCTGGAAGGGGGAGGATAAATGAAGCATAAAGGCGCTGCCTTTTAGCCCAGGACCCCCTCAGGCCCTCACTGAAGCCTGCCCCCCTGCTTCTCCACTCTTGTTCACCCCACCAGTCACTGCTTTCGATTAGGTGGCATTTAATTGGCACCTGGAGTTAAACCTCATAATGGAACACGTTGCTATTTTTGTGGTGAACTGTGGGAACTGTCACATAAATGGAAATAAATAGAAGGTCTAGCCTGCCGTCGAGTTCTGGAAGCCTCCTAGTCTCAGATTTACGGAATCTAATGTTTCCCAGAAAAGGGTTGGGGCAGGGGTGGATGACTTCAACCCTGTTAAGTCAGACTTCCGAACATTGCAGTCCTCTGCCCCACTGACTCGTGAGGAGGGGGGTGGAGGGTAGAAGTGAGATTGCAGAAAACCCCGCCCTTTGCCACCAATCCAGTTGGTCAATGAGCGCGGGCCTGTGGATGCTTGCCCGAACCGGTGGGTGGTACCATCTCAATGGCAACCAATTCCTGGTTGGGAAGCTAGGCTGGGGGTCGTGCTGGTGGGCACCAGGGAGGGGTCTTGTGGGCTCCATCTTCATGGTGACAGACCTGCCGCTGTCAAGTTGAGGGCACAGCTCGAACGAAGGCCGAACTGCCAGCAGCAACTCAGGACACGGGTGTGGAGGTGGTGGGAGATGGAGGGGAGATGTTTCTTAAGGATGACCAGACCTTCCTGCTCTCGGCAGCCTGGTCACAGACACCTAGCCCCAATCGACAGCCACCAGGTTGATGGTGAGAGATGGCACAGAAACTGGGGGTTTCTGAGGCTGGCGAGCTTAACAGGAGCAGAGTCTCATCTTTATCCTACAGAGTGGCTGCTGGACTCAAACCCATTCATAACCCATGACACCACCAGGGCTCCTTGGTCACAGTCCCAGCCCAGCACAGTCCCTGCCAAGACCCCTTACCACCAAGTAACAACCCGGGCACTTGCATCTGACATCAGGGCAAGAGAGAGGAGGGAATGGCATCCCTGTGAGATTGGCCAGCTGGAGGTGTGGTCCTTCGAGGAAGAGCCCCCTCGTGTTCCCCCCTCCTACGAGTAGCTATTCTTCCCCCCCCCCCCCTTTCCTGGTGAGCTGGGCAATGCTGGCATTGGTACAGTAAATAACAACGCATGGCAGGTGGGTGGGTTTTTTTTTTCCTTCTGTTTTTAATTCATAAAGAAAAGAAGTTAATGAGTAGGGGGGAAGGGAAGAAACCCAGCAAGAAAAATCTGCTCAACCTACTTAGGCTACAAATAGCTTGCTGCTTTTCAGAAAATAACCCTCTTTGAGCTAAGACACTCTCACCAAGCCACATTTAAACCACGGCTATCCCCCTCAACTGAATGAGGGAAGGGATTTTCTCCAAGGAGGGTGTGGTGAGGCTACGACTGGCCTGAGGGGGTCCGGAGGCCGCCCTCTGTGATGCTAGCCTAAGGACAGGGTACCTGGTGTCTGCCCAAGGAAGGGCTCCCAGTCATCACAAAGGACACAGAGGTGAAGGGATGTGTTGCAAAGTGGTATTTTGGGTGGCCAAGGAGACTAATGCCGGGGTTCAGAAGTCAGGCCGTATGGCCAGGTAACATGCAGATGCCAGGAAGGGGAGGGGCCCCTGACAGCAGAGCTTCAGAGACTGATGCCAAAGGCAGAGGGTACACTGGGTGAGGGAAACCCTGCAGACAGACACTGCCATGTCAGGTCCTTAAGAACAGTCAAAAAAAGCCCCCACCACAATCGGACCTGGGGCAGTGCCCCGGCTTGCTGCATCTACCTGGGAGGGCCTGCACTGCCCCTCCAGCCCTCTCTGAGTCCACCTCAAGCCCCCTGGGGACAGTGCATTTTTCATACCCTGGGGGAACGTTGGTGATGTAATATGCATGGTGGGCAGTTTGAAACCACCGGCAGTTGCGAGGAACACAGACTGGGCTTTCTCCTCCGGTAAGACAGTAAGGCAGTTACAGTCTCGGAAACCCACCAGGGGAGGAGGAGTGCCGCTCTGAGTCCACACGGGGCTTGATGGCAGTGAGATGGGAACAAGGGCCGCCACCTGCATGGCTTAGGAGGCAAGTTACCTGGTGGGCTGCTAACCATCAGGTCAGTAATCTGAACTCACCAGCCACTCCGGGGAGACAGATACAGCCTTCTGTTCCCATGAAATGTTAGTCTCGGAGACGCTCAGGGGCAGTTCTACCTGTCCTGCCGACGTCTCTGTGAGTCGGTCTCTCCTCCACGACAGAGTCAGGAACTGTGAGGAGCCCTGGTGGTATGGCAGGCGAGGCGCTGAGCTGCTAGCCACAGTGCTGAGGATCAAACCCACCAGCCTCCCTGTGGGAAAATGATGAGGCTTTCCAATCTCATAATGAGTGGCACTCACAGAAATGCACGGGGGTCAGTTCTCCCCGGTCCTGTAAGGTCACTATGAGTCGGGGTCAATTCTGTGGCAGTGAGGGAGGGAGGTGCAGATGGGTGAGTGGAGGGTCAGCATGGCGAGACCTGTCTGACAGCAGAGAGAAGCCCACCCAGTGCTGCGTGCAGGACTCCGCCCTCTCATCTGTCTCCATCTCCATGCCCACTCCTGAACCCTCTCCCTTCCTGCTTCCTCTCAGTGCCAGTGTGGCTCCCACCCCTGTCCTCACTGGCTCGCTGTCCATACTTTTACCCGCCCTGCTCAGCCACATATGAAGACCCCTGGAACTGACCACACGTGCCCTCTGAGGTCTTGCTGGAACTGTCCTGGGGGCACCTTCTGCCTCGTACTTTTCTGGGCACCCCCTGGTTGGGTTCCAGACTTAGCACCTGCCTGACCCACATTGGCCTGCTCAACGACACCCATGCTTGGGTGGCGGTGGGGATGGGGGATGCTCAGACGCCTTGGCCGGGCTCCCAAAGGAGCAGGGACAAGCTCCCTGCCGACAGAGCAGCACTCTGAGTGTGTGCCCAGCTGGGCTGTCCCCAAGGGTGGCGGCTGCCTCATGCCCAGGGCTGGGGGGGGGGGGGCAGGGGGATGCACAGCATGAGAAGCCCCTTTGAGTTGCTGTATTTCCTCGTTAGAAAAATGGATGGATGGGTGTCACGAGACTAGCGAGTTGTCATTCTCCATCTGAGCCTGGCCGATTTAAAGGGCACAGAATTTGCAGCGGCTGCCTGCCAAGAGGGTGTTGTCTGTCGGGGAAGGGAGGCAGGGTGAGATTAAAGCAGCCTGTGTCTTTTAGGGTGGGTGGAGGAGGGCTTCAGGGGGGGCCTGAGCTGCAGCCCACACCCAAAGCCCCAATTTACTGGGCAGCTGGGAGCGAGCGCTACAAAGGGCATGCTGTGGGCAAGACTGGGCCGTCCTGTGCTCGCCACATGGGCACCCCCTCCAGGAAGGATTTCTTGTGTGGGGGTTGGGGTGGGGTGAAACCCTCTAGCCACAGTCCATGAGATACAAACCCCCAGAGAGAGGAGAGCAGCGCTGGGTTAGGGTGAGGGGTGACATAGACCCTGAGTGTCGTTCCTACCCTGTGGGTCTCATGAGCTGGGGCGCAGGGGACAGGACAGGGCCTTCCCAAGCCACCCCTGGTGCTCCCTGCAGTCTTGCACTGGAAAGAAAGACAGGTGAGAGCAGGAGAGGAATAAGGAGAAATGAACAACACCCCACCCTAACCCTACTTCCCGTCCCGCGTGGGAATTCTCCCAGTGGCAGTCATGCATCTACAAGACCCCAGGTGAGCTGTGTTGGCGAGACAGCTTGCTAGGTTGGAACAGATGACCTTTAGCTTGCCTGCAGTCCCCACGACAGTGGTGTTCACTCCCTCAGCCTGTCAGAGGAGGACCCAGGAGACAGCACCTGAGTGTCTAGCTTGAGCACACTTGGAAACAAGAGTGCGCAGCTGGGGACTTCCGCCCTCTCTGCCCTGGGGACACACAGGGGCCGTCCCACTGTCACTCTGACATCCACAGCCCTGGGCACAGCTCTGAGCATACCGGCTGCAGGGCCCAGGACCAGCTGTCGTGGGTTTGTGGAGTGCCTGTGACTCAGGAACCCATCAAGGAAGGTGGTCACTTGGGCCAGGCACCCTGTCCTCAGTTGTGGAACAAAGTCAGAACTTGTCCACAATTATAAACACTCTAAAATATTAACCTTTTACCAGCATGGAGT
This sequence comes from Nesogale talazaci, assembly GCA_004026705.1. Lineage (NCBI taxonomy): Eukaryota > Metazoa > Chordata > Mammalia > Afrosoricida > Tenrecidae > Nesogale > Nesogale talazaci. The sequence continues at coordinate 10,901 of PVJH01028717.1, forward strand.
GTGGAATGCAGAAGTTAGATATTCTCTCTGAAGCCCCCAGCTAACCAAGACCCTTGTGCCCTACACAAAGACACAAGTGCCCTACACAAGTGCCCTTCCCTACTGTGAAGACAATGGTTTGCTCTCTCTGAAGTATGATAAGCCAGGTAGGCGGGATTCAAGAGCCACTGCCCATGGCTCCTAACCAGGCAGACCTGCTTATCCACCTCCCGGAGTCTGAGGTCTTCTCTTATCACATCCTTCCCCCCTCGGTCACGTAGGTATCCCTAAGACCACTCCCCTGTCACCATATAGCCATTAAGACAGACAGCCCCTTTTTGTGACACATCCTGACCAGTGACAACAGGGCTCTTGTGTCCCCCATAAGGTTATTTAAACAGGGGGAAAAATAAAGTTCTCTCTCTCTCCATGTGGGCTATCCAACTGGCGGAGGTGAGCATGCTACCGTGAAAAGTGTCTGATTCTTACTCTCTCTCTCTCTCTCTCTCTCTCTCTCATGCTCGCTATAACTTTATTATAATAATTAATAATTATCGCTGTGCAACTGCGCCTGTTGAACCCATGGTATATGTATGGCTTCTTCTGAAACTCAGTGACTGGCCGTAACTGTGCATCTCACTGAAGGCCCAGCTCATGCCCGGTCTTGTTTCCGCCCTCCATCTAGGGGTGGAGTGAGGTTGTCTCTGAATGTGGAGAGGAGCCATCAGCAGAGCTGGGTGAGGAGGGGGCTGCCTCTCTAGTAGCCACCTCCGGGGCCCAGGGCAGACTGCCAAGCCCAGAGTGGGTGACCCAGCGGCCTTTGTTACTGTGTCGGCTGGCCCCTGCTCTGCCCGCCCCCCATCCAGGGCACCAGCAGAGCCTCTGTCCAACTCCTCTGTGTCCCAGGGACTGACTTCTCATTGAGTATGTATCCAGTTTCCACCAAAGACTGGGAATTGCATGGTTCTTTTGGGACGGGTGGCGGCAGGAAGATAGGAAACGGGTACGTATACTTTCAAATTCCGCTTCAGAACAGGGAGGAAAGCATGAGGCTCGAGGGATGCGGAGGTCTCTAATTCTGGCCAGTGCCACTCCTGCCAAGAGTCATCCCTCTCGTGGTGGCGCTGTGCCCTCTTGAGATAGAAGCTACCTGGCCTCCACCTGCAGGGATCCTGGCCACACCCCTCTGGGATGTCCTCTCAGCCTTCAGGGGTCCTGAGGACAAGACCTGGTCTCTGAGGGTGTCCTTACATCCTGAGTGGCCCACTCCTCCCTGCTCCCACAGGAGCCAGAGCTGGTGTAAAGCTGGGAGCACAGAGAAAGACCCCCACCCCACCCCCACCCCTCCAACCTCCAGGACAGAGAGTTACAGAGTGGTGAGGTGTGGGGAGGGAGGACAGCTCTTGGCCTTCCTGTCCAGCCAGGTGAGGCCAGGCCTTCAACTCTGAGGAGGTGAATGTGGGCAGGTGTGAATGGGGAGAGTGGACATGGTTTGCTGGCACAGGGCAGCTGCACTCAGAGTCGGCTGCTCAGCGCGACCAGGCCTGGTCTTCTGGCTTCCTTCCGGCCTAGCATGCCTGCCAGGCCTTCTTGGGGTGGCCAGCCTGGGTGTGTCCTCAGGGAAGGCCTGTGCCAGGGCGAGGGGCATTGAGGCTGTATGGGGCTTCCATGGCCCTGCCTCAAATCTTGCCCCAGAGGTATCAAACAGCCCACGTGGATCCACTCGCCCGTGCTGTCATGGTGAGTGGGCTGTGCCGAGGAAAAGGGCTGATCTCAGTATCGCTCCTCTGCTGCCCTGAACACTCCAGGTTCTTGCTGGACTCTGGGTAAGTCAGCTGAGCCTAGATGGGTAGGACTAGCACCTTGGAAAATTCTAGAGGGCCCTGTTCCTGCCTACACTTCCCCTTATCTCTGGTGGGAACGGCCCTTCCTGCTGCCCAGTCCCCCTTTTGTATGCCATGCCTCCTTCCCCAGGGCTGACCCATCCCCTCCACTCTGACTCCAAGTCCCCCCCCCCCTTTTCATTAGCCCCCTTAGACTGAGGACATCCAAACTGCCCTTGGACCCGCTGCTCTCAGCACCCAGTTCTCCCCAAGTGCAGGTCTTGGGCCCCTCTCACAGAGGGCAGGTGCCAGGGTGGGTTTGGGTGACCTGGTGACCTTCCATGGCTGAGGCAGAGGATGGGCCGGGAGGGGTATGTGTGTGGGGACGGTTCGTGTTCTGGTTTGAGGTGCCTGTAGGCTGTCCTGGGGGAGATATCTGCTGGAGGAGCAGTTCAGGGAGTGGACACCCTTTGCCGGCTGGAGTGGACAGAGGGAGACGGGGCCCTGCTGCAGGACCCCCTGCTGGAGGCCGCAGCCCTCATTCTCAGAGGCCCTCACATGAGACTCGGACTCTCAGAAACCTGTGGACAAAGAACTTCACTGAAAGGCACCCCAGGCTGCTCACTGGCCAAAGGATTCAAGGTCAAGGCCCCTCTACTAGGGTGGTGGTGAGAGATGGGGCCTCTGGCTGGGAAGCCCTGGTAGCTCAGGGGCTGAAATCTTGGCTTCCAACCAAACCAGTCCGTGCTGATTCATTGCGACACCTGCGGGTTTCTGAGAGTGAGTGGATGGGACTGGAAAACCACCTTTTCTCCCTGGAAGCTGCTGGTGCTTCCGAACTGCCGATCGTGCGGCTCCCAGCCCAACTCCTAACCACGACCCCATCAGGGCTCCTAACCCATCGCGGTGCTCCCTGAAAAGAGGGCGCCTCATGCTTTGTCAGAGGAGCCAGCTTCTGACATTAACATCCTGGGTCCGGCAGGCGCAATTGGACGGTGATAATTAGTGGTTGCAGTAAAGTCATAGAGAGCATGAGAGAGAGAGAGATAATGGAGTCAGACACGTTGCATGGTAGCATGCTCACCTCAGCCCCGCTGGGTGGTTCATGTGGAGAGGGAAAGTGAGGGGGGAGGAGAGGGCATGGGGAAGGGAACAGGGAGGAGAGGGAGAGGGGGTGAGAGCGAGGGAGTCAGGGTGAGAGAGAGCTCCTTTATTCTGACCGGGCCTTATATGTCTTTTGGAGACGTGCAAGGCCTAATTGCCTAATTACTGGTAAAGACATACATCCCAGGAAAGGGGTGTGCTTTAGGTACACATTATAGGAGAGGGAGGTATCCCATGTGATAAGAGCCGACCCCAGACTCAGGGATGTGGTCGAGCAGGCTTGTCCAGTTCTCTGGTGCTTCCGAGATCTTAACAGTAGTGTGTGAATGCTACCTACAGGAGTCCAGACTGGTGGTTCACAGGCTTCAGGGAGAGACAATCTATCGTGCTAGAACAGCAGGAGATGGCCCTGCAGCCAGAGGTCTGGCAGCCTGGAACCTTCATGGAGAATAATAGCTAAGCTCTGACCTCCCACCAGATGCTGGCAAAGAGTTACTAATATTTGCTTGATATTCTTGGGGAGATGTCATTGAGGAAACGTCTTATCTTCCCCCCCGACAAAGCCCACCAGCTGTCTTGTGGGAAAAAGATGAGACTGGCTGTGCCCAGAAAGCAGTCTAGGCCGGCAGCCTTCAGCACAGCCCTCCTCTTTCCTCCATGGGTCAGAATCCCTTCGGAGGCAGTGAAAGCCAAGCAAAGGGAAGGTGGGAAGCCCTCTGTGCGTTACCAGTGGCACAGAATGTGGTGGAAACTTGAGGGTGGACCCAGTGTCGCCTCAGCAAGGGTTGAGTGAGCTTGGGGTGTTCTTGGGAGCTGGGTCTGGGGAGACCCCGGGGGTGTCTGGGCAGGGGCATGGTAGCTCTGTGACTCCTTCCTTTTCCTCCCTTCTAACCCAAATCCTCACTGGGGTCTGCAGCTATGAGCCTTCACAGGTTTCACAGCCCACAACTACCTGGTTGTTCCAGGAGGGCCCTGGTAAGCAGCTGCTTGTAGCCTCCTTGGCAAGACACAGGTAACCCAGGCTCCAGAGCTGCCCAGGAACCCGGGCTGTGCTCCATAAGCCGGCCGTGGTGGCCTCAGCCCGCTGCCCATGTGCAGGGATCCACGTTGGGGGATTAATGTACCCAGGCTCCCACTCGCTCCACACACATCCAGGCACCCATCCTGTTGGTCCCAGGCCAGACGTTAGGCTGAAATTTTTGCTGTTGTTGCCCATGGCAGCAGCAGGCATTTAGAGATTTTGTACCCTTCACACTCGCTCTTCAAAGAAACAAATAAAAAAGAAGATAAACAAAAAAGTCTTTAGCATACAAATGAAGAGCGATTAATTTCAACCCCCCTTATGATCCTCTTCCCCCCCCCCCCAAACAAACAAACAAACCCTTTTCCCCTAAAATGGTCAGTAGCCTGCAAAGCCAGTTGCTGGGATGGGATGAGACCAGGGGGAGGGCATGTAAAGACTTTCAGCATCCAGCATATGGCTGTATAAAAACTCCTACCTTTGACACCAAGCTCAATCTACATAGCAGCTCACAATGACAATGTTCTATGTACTGCATGGTGACTAGCCGAGGTCTTAAAAGCTTGTGAGCAGTCATCTAAGGTGCCACTGTTGGTCTCTGGCCATCCAAGAGGGACAAGTGATGACACTTGAAAGACACATGGAAGCAATTAATCAAATGGATCTCGACAACCCTGAGACCAGAAGAACTAGATGGTGTCCGACTCCCGTTCCCAACTGCTCTGAAATGGTTCACGTTAGAAGGTCCTGGACAGAGCGGGAGAAAAATGTGAAACAAACACCCACATCATAAAAGAGATAAGACTTGCTATCTAGCTAGAGACTGGTGGAATCCGCAAGCCCTTCATCAACCTTCAGAACTATAACGCAACTCACCTCTGCATGAAAATAATCAGTCATTTTAAGATGAACAGGAAAGAGGGTAGGAAGGCAGGAGGAACAGAGACAGGGAACATAGGGAGGAAGTGGGACAAGTGATGGTCTCAAAAAGAGATGAATAGACAAATAAACAACTCACTGCCCCCAGTAATTTTATAGGATCTTATTATTTTATATATGAGTTATAATCTCCTAATATTTTTGTTTTTTGAAGACTTTCTGGGACTCTAGGGGATTTTTTTTTCACAATAAAAGGAGCAGTGTCAATCCAGAAGAATCAGGCCAGTCATCTTAGATCCTCTGCAAAGCTGAGTTCTGGGAGCATGAAGAGCTCTCTGTGGTCTCTAGGCTCCTAGAAAAAGATATGTGAGAGGGTCTAAAGCAACAACTATACGTATTCACCTCAGAAGGGAGCAACAAGACAGATAAACAATATAGTCTAATAAAATCTAGCATAAGCCAAATTATTTCCTTCCACGAGGAGAGTGGCTGGTGGCTTTGAACTGCTATGGTTCTGTGTTTAGTAGCCTATGACATAACCCACAGTGCCACCACTGCAGTGATCATCATGAATAAGGTGAAACAAAATATGTATGAATTGTTGACTACAAAACTGATGGTTGACTTTGTGGACCTTCACCCAAGTAACACTAAGACATTTAAAACCACACAAATACAATAAAAAAACAACACTCTTGGTCCCACCCTACCACTTCTGTGTGTCACTATTCTTCTGGAGGCAGCCGGGCTGGGAGACCTGGGAGCCCCAGAGGCAGATGCCAGGTTTGGGGCCAGGCACTCACCCCGGGCCCTGTGCTCAGTCTCTCACCTGTAAGAACCAGCCCCAGGGTCCCTTTTGAGCTTTTGTGGGGAGAACGGTGGGATAATAAGACACCGAACCCAACCCACTGTCCTCAAGGCCTTCCGACTCACAGGGACGCTATAGGATGGAGTGGAACTGCCCTGGGGGTTTCTGAGACTGCCACTCTTTGTGGGAGTAGACCGCCTCATCTCTCTTCTGCAGAGTGGCTGGTGGAGTCAAACGGCTGACCTTGAAGTTAGCAGCCCAGCACATCCCCCACGATGTCACCAGGGGTCTGTTGGGCTGCCAACCGCCACGTCCGCAGTCCCAAATCACCAGCTGACCCACGGCAGAAGGATGAGACTTTCGACTCCCCTCAAAAGTTACCGTCTCAGGAACCCACAGGGCACTTCTACCCTGTCTTATCGGGCCGCTATCAGTCAGCGTCGACTAGATGGCAGTCGGTGAGTCATGATGCCATCAGGAAGTTAGGTGATGGCATGACCGGGTCGTTAGGTCATGACGCAGTCACCCTCCAGTGTGTGATCTGACTCGACTCTTCCCCACTGCTGCATCAGGCCGATTGACCTGGCCTTTGGGCCTAACTTTGTTGGTAGGTGACCACCCCAAAATGAAACTCTTGCCATCGAGGGGTTGCCAACTCACAGTGACCTTATGGAACAGGGCAGGACCGCCCTTGTGGGTTTCCCATCTGGGATGGCTCTTTCCGGGAGTAGAAGACCTTGAACCTTGCATATCACAGCCCAACAGAAAACCCCTTCCCCCGCCCCATCCCGCCCGGGTTCCTCTGTTGATGAGTGAGGCGAGAGCGTCCTCTGTACATGGGCATACACAGGGTGTGAGCTTTGGGACTGACTTTTTCGGGGGTGGGGGTCATCACTGCCCTCTGGTGGGAGTAGGCGGCCCAGCCTTGCTCCTGGAGAGCAGCTGCTGGATTTGGACCGCCAAACCTGTGGGCCGCAGTCCCGCACACAACCACTGCACCACCGGGGCTCAGCCGCGGGACGGACTTTTTAAACTGAGCAGATCCCTGCAGAGGCATCCGGGTACGTGACATGCTGGTCACATAGGCGGTTCCCAAGCCAGGATTGGTCTTCCTGCTCTCTCCCCTTTCCCAAAGAAGCCCTTGTGGTGCTGTGGCTGTGACACTGAGCTACTGAGCGCATTGCCCCTGTTCCTCACCCATCAGCGGTTCTAAGGGAGATGAAGCGGTCCACTCCTGGACAGATTCACAGTCTCCAAACCCTGCAGTGGGCTGCTGCGAGTCAGAATCAACTCCACGATGGTGGTGGGTTTGGCTTCATCTGTTGTTGACAAATATTCTCTCCGTCTGGAGCTGGCCTTCTCCTCCCCTTAGCAGGATCTCTTAAAAATTTTTTTTTGTTCTTGTTGTGGCATCACTGCCCTGGTGGGAGTAGGAAGCCCAGCCTTGCTCCCAGAAAGCTGCCGTTGGACTCGAACTGCCAACCCTGTGGGTCGCAGTCCTGCACACAACCGCTAGGCCACCAGGGCTCAGCCAGCAGGATCTCCTACAGAACAAATGTTCTCCCATTTGCTGAAAGCTATTTGATCCATTTTTTCCTTGTAGACATTGTGATTTTCCATGGAAACTCTAAGATGTTCTTGGCCTAGCCCTAGATCCTGAAGACTGACTCTTAAAAGGTTATGGTTTCGTGTTTTAAATTTAAGTCGGTGGTCCGTCTGGGCTTAATTTTTGTGGGAGTTGTGAGCTCCAGGTCAAGCTTTTATTATTATCTTGCCTCTGGTGGCCTGGCCAGTTGCTCCAGTGGTCAAAAAGGCAATCTTTCCTTCACCGATTTGCTTCTACATTGTTGCCAAAGCTCAGTGGAGTATATGTGAAAGAATCGAAAGTAGGAACCCAGTCAGAAAGTTGTACACCAATATTCATTGCCACACCGTTCCCAATCAGCCAAAGGTGGGAACCATCAGTCTATGAACAGACGAATGGGTAAACCAAAAACAGTACAAACGTGCGATGGGATACTGTCCAGGTGTGAAGAGAAATGGAGCCTAGATGTCTGCTACCACACAGCTGTATCTTGAAAACAGCATGTTGGATTACATAAGGCAGACCCCAAAGGACAAATGGTGGATGTTTCTATTTACATGAAAGAGGCGAATGGTACAACCCCCAAAGTTATACACAGTTACTTGGGGTGGGAGGGAGAAAAGGGGGGTTTTCGCTGAGGAGACTGTGTTTCTGTTAATGGTGGTGAAATCACTGGTGAGACAAATACTGGTGACGATTGTACAATATACTGCACGCAACAAGTGGCGTTGCGCTGTGCATGTCAAAAGACTGTGGTCACAGTGGTTTCTTAAATAGATATTTATCACAATAAAGAGAACATCAATTGGATATACTTGCTGGGGTCGCCTTCTGGGTTCATTCTGTCTTGTCGATCTTTTCCTTTGAATTGTTGACTTGTAGTCCATTGTATGGAGAGAGCCCAGTTTGTTTATTCATTCACCTCTGGAATATTCTTCAGGAACATTGGTGTGTTTCCAGTTTGGGGTAATTACAAACATGTGTGTATAGACATGTGTGTATAAATTGTGTTTGACCATACGAGGGTATTCCCTTTCTCTTTGGTGCAAGTTAAAGTTTGGGGAGAAACTGCTAAACTGCTTCTAAGGTGGCTAAGGACCACTTCACACTCCCATCGGCAGTGTAGAAGAGTTTCAGCGAGTCTGGTTCCTTGTCAACACTTAGTTTTTTTGTTTTTTTTTTTGGGGGGGGGGCATCACTGTTCTCCGGGGGTGGGAGTAGGAGGTCCAGCCCCACTGCTGGAATTGAACTTCTGTCCCAGTGGGCCGCAGTTCCGCGCACAGCCACTATGCCACCGGGGCTCAGCCCAACACTTGGTATTATCAGTCTTTTATTTTTGTCATTTTACTGTATATGTACAGATACCTCACTGCAAGCTGAATCATCACTGACCATCTCCTTGATGTACCATTTAGCATATCTTGTGAAATATCTATTGTGATTGGTAGGTTTTTTTTTTTTTGTGTGTGAACATGGCCAATGAACATGTGAGATTAATTGTGAGGCTGACATATAAATGGCTCAGCGAGCCTCACTTTGCTTTCTCTTGAGCTTGGGTCTTCAGACCAGTATGCAGCCGGCTGCCTTGCATGTCCTGTGTCGCCATTTACAAGCTACACTACTGTGGACACCTAACCCGTGAACTGTGTTGCTGTGAGTTGAAATGCCTTCAAGACCTGCTTCGCCACACTACATCTCTTGAGCTGGGGACTGTCGGACCTTGTCATCTGGCTGACTCTTGGTGACCTGTTGCTGCCTGTGCCTGAATTACTCTCCAGAGGACTACCCGATGGCCCTCAAGACTTGAAGGACTGCCAGTGTATTAGATGGCTCATGGAAGTGAGTTGCACTGAGCCATTTGTACTGCTTTAGAGATTAATTGTTTATTTCTTATGTTAGATATCTATCCATCTAAATATTTATAAAATTATTAATGTTCTGGTTTTGGTTCTCTAGAGAACCCTGTCTAACACATCTATCAAAATAGTTTTGTTTTTTAAATTGTGATTTGGGTAAAAGTTAACAGAATAAGTTGATTTTTCACTCAAAAATGTTTGTTTTCTGTTTTGTGACACTGATTGCAACCCCAGGATGAAACGGTTTTCTTCCCAGTTTTTTCCTTGGGCTTCCCACGTCTGTCTGTCCTTCTTTCCTGTCTCTTCCTCCTTTCTCAACTTTATTCCTGGAAAAATGCTGCCCTTTGGTCACATGGGGTGGATAGTCCTTCGGAGGGGTGTACTGTTACTTTATAGGCCTGTCTCTTGTTTGCCTAAAAGTTGTGCTACAGTATGTTCACTTCCAGGTCTGAAGGGTGACCTCGTGGGGGACCTCTCAGTATCTGTCAGACCAAAAAGTCTGATCATCTGTATGATTTTGAATTTTGTTCTACATTTTCCTTTCAGAGTTTTCCTAGTCAGAGTGTTCAGCAATTTTAGCTGGGCACTATCTAGTTCTTAGGCAAAGCTTTTTTTTTTTTTTTCAAAATCATTTTATTGGGGGCTCATACAATTCTTATCACAATCAATATATACATCTAATATATACATCTATTGTATGCAAAACACATTTGTACATTGCTGCCATCCTCATTCTCAAAACATTTTCTTTCTACTTGAGCCCTTGGTATTGGCTCCTCATCTCCCCCTCCCTGCTCTCCCCACCCTCATGAACCCTTGATAATTTAGAAATTATTATTATTTTGTCACATCTTACCTTGTCCGATGTCTCCCTTCACCCACCCCAGGGAGGAGGCCATATGTAGATCCTTGTAATATGTCCCCCCTTTCTATCCCACCTTCCGTCCACCCCCTTGGTATCACTACTCTCACAACTGGTCCTGAAGGGATCATCTGTGTTGAATCCCCCATGTTTCTGGTTCCTATCTGTATCAGTGTACATCCTCTGGTCTAGCTGGATTTGTAAGGTAGAATTGGGATCATGACAGTGGGGGAAGGAAGCATTGAAGGACTAGAGGAAAGTTACATATTTCATTGTTGCTCCGCTGTACCCTGACTGCTCATCTCCTCCCTGAGACCCTTCTGTAAGGGGCTGTTGAGATAAAGTTTTATTAAAAAAAAAAAATCACTTGGGCTGAGCCCCGGTGGCGTAGTGGTTGTGCGCGGGACTGCGGCCCACTGGGACGGAGGTTCAATTCCAGCAGTGGGGCTGGGCTTCCTGCTCCCACCACCGGAGAGCAGTGATGCTCAAAAAAAAAAAAAATCACTTTATTGGCCTGAGGCCCGGTGGCGTAAGTGGTTGAGTGTGGGACTGCGGCCCGCGGGCGTGGCGGTTCAAATCCAGCGGCGGCTCTCAGGAGCCGCACTGGGCAGCTCCCATGACCACCAAAGTCAGTGATGCTCACAAAAAAAAAAAAAAAAAAAGAAGAAAAAATTACTTTATTGGGGGCTTTTACAGCTCTTATCACAATGCACACACACGCCCACTGTGTCAAGCACATTTGTGCATATGCTGTCACCATCATTCTCAGATCATTTTCTTTCTACTTGAGCCCTTTGTATCAGCTTCTTTCCCCTCTCCCCCACCCTCACTCCCTTATGAAGTGTTACGTAAGACTTATGGTTTGTTTTTCCCTCCATGTTTATCTAGTAGAAGCTCTTCTAAAAGTTTGGGGGATGATTCCATTTTTCCCTGAACTTTTGAAACCCCTTGAATAATGAGTCTCTTTCTGGACTGTCTATTCCAGTCTGATTATCGACTCTGCACAAAAACAAAATTTAGTGACCAAAAATACCCATGTAATCATTTTATGATGTCTCATGGTTTCTGTGGTTCAGGAATTCAGGAAGGGTCCAGCGGGGAGGTTCGCATTATTTCAGTTATGTGGTGAGGAGAGCTGGAACAACTGATGGGATACTGTTTACCATGTCCTTTCAAGGAATCTTTTTTTATTTACAGTTTTATTGGTACATAATCCACATATCATTTAATTCAACAGTTCAATCATATAAAGAACTGTACAATCATTATTCCAATCAATATTAGAACATTTTTTCATGGTTAAATTGCTTTTAAAGTGAGCTATGTAATCAGTCAGTTCTAGTGCTCCCTCACCCCTCCTGCATACTTTCTTTGCTCCCCCACCCCCACCCTCCCATCCCCAGCCCTTACCCTTCCTCCCCTAAAAGCCCTTCCATCAGTTCTTATCTCTGTGCATCTACTCCCTTCTGTGCTTCACAAGATGAAAAACTCAATAATAAAGGGTTAAGAATATAATAATAATACCAGAAGCAGCATAGTCCACATGGAAGAAGCACACCAGTTGGTGTGGCCATGAGGTATGGAAGGGATCAGGTATCAGGCATCAAAGAACTAAAACTTATATCATTATAAATGAGGGAGAGTACAGATTGGGAACTCTAAGCCCATGTGTAGGTGAAGCAACCACCCTTTACAGGAGGGTTTCCGGGAGGAGACCAGCCAGTCAGGGTACAGTGTAGCAAAGATGAAATATGTAACTTTCCTATAGTTCTTAAATGCTTCCTCCCCCCACTATCATGATCCCAATTTTACAAATCCAGCTAGACCAGAGGATGTACCCTGGTACAGATAGGAACCAGAAACATGGGGAATCCAGGACAGATGACCCCTTCAGGACCAGTGGTGAGAGTGGCAGTACCGGGAGGGTAAAGGGAAGGTGGAATAGAAAAGGGAAGCATATTATAAGGATCTATCTATGGTCTCCTCTCTGGGGTACAGACAACAGCGAAGTGGGTGAAGGAAGATTTGGACAGTTAGGATATGACAAAATAATAACAATTTATAAATTATTGAGGGTTCATGGAGAAGGACGAGCAGAGAGGGGAGGAAATATGAGGAGCTGATACCAGGGGCTTAAGTAGAAAGAAAATGTTTTGAGAATGATCATGGCAACAAGTGTACAAATGTGCTTTGCCTACGATGGATGGATAGAAGGATTGTGATGGGAGTTGTACGAGCCTCCAATAAAATGATTAAAACAAACAAATAATAATATAAAGAGAAAAATACAAGTAATGAGTAAGAAAAGACTGCCATCGGTATTTGAAAGACCAGGGAAGAAACTCTTGTCATGGAGCAAGCAAGAAATGCTTGCACCTAAAACAATTTTAGGTTGGGTCAAGAGGAAGGTCAACTCACCAACTATCAAGTTCCATCTAGTATAACTACAATTGCAATGATCTCTATCTGGTGATAAAGCCATTTGAGACCCTTGCCCGTGCCCACTGTCCTCCAGAGCCTCCTACAAATTGTGTGTTCCCAATTTAAGCTCTGATACTTTTCCCTCTGTCATGTATGAATTTTATTATCATTGTCTTTGGAACACACCGGCTGGTGTGCTTCTTCCACATGGACTTGGTTGACGCCTCACTTTGAGGGCTGCATGTTTGAATACAAGCCTTTAAGATCCCAGACGCTATTCAAGCACCATCTGCTTTCATGACCATGCTTTGTTGTCACCCCTTATCTTCAGTGATCATTTCATGAAGGTGAGTCTGAAGCAGGGTCATGTGATCGGAACGCACTGTTCTTGGATTGGGGCTAGAGTTCAATGGGCTAGAGTCCAGACTCCATCTACTTGTCCCTGGGATAGTCACAGCTCAGGGTTACTTTGGCGGTCGTATTATGACAAAATCAACTACCCCAACAATAGCAACAACCAACAAAGGGACAACAACAAACAAACAAGCAAGCTAAATGCAGTAGCAAAACCCATAGAAACAGAAAAGTCAAGATTGCCACTCATCCCACTGAGGTCTAAGGGCATTGCACCAGAAACATCATCAATTTTTCTTTTTAAATTATTTCTTTTTCTTTTAAAAATCATTTTACTGGGGGCTCATACAATTCTTAATGATCCATCAATCCATCCATCCATCCATCCATCCATCCATCCATCCATCCAATGTGTCAAGCATATTTGTACATTTGTTGCCATCATTATTCTCAAAACATTTGCTTTCTACTTGAGCCCTTGGTATCAGCTCATTTTGTTTCCTCCCTCCCCACTCCCTTCCCTCATGAGTCCTCATGATAATTTATAAATTATTATTTTGTCATGTCTTACACTTTCTGGCATCTCCCTTCATCCACTTTTCTGTTGTCCATTCCCCCAGGGAGAGAGTTAAATGTCGATCTTTGTGATCAGCCCCCTCTTTCTACCCACCTTCCCCTTCCCCTGCTTGTATAGCTTCTGTCATTATTAGTCCTGAGGGAGTTATCTCTCTTGGATTCCCCGAGTTTCCAATTCTTATTGTACCAGTGTATATCCTCTGGTCTAGCTGGATTTGTAAGATAGAATTAAGATCATGATGGTGGGGGTGGGGGAAGGAAGCATGAAAGAACTAGGGGAAATTGTGTGTTTCATCTGTGTCATACTGAACCTTGACTGGCTTAGCTCTTCTCTGAGACCCTTCTGTAAGGAGATGTCCAGCTGCCTACAGATGAGCTTTGGGTCCCCACTCCGCACCCCTCCTCACTCACAATGATATGATTTTTTCTTCGTTGGTGCTTGATATCTGATCCCATCGATACCTTGTGATCACATGTGCTGGTGTGCTTCTTCCATGTGGGCTTTGTTGCTTTTTAGCTAGATGGCCGCTTGTTTGTCTTCAAGCCTTTAAGACTCCAGATGCTATAGCTTTTGATTATCTTTTGATAGCTCAGTACCATCAGCTTTCTTTACCACATTTGCTTATGTACTTGCTTTGTCTTCAGTGATCATTTTGGGAAGGTGAGCATCATGGAATGCCAGTTTAATAGAACAAAGTGTTCTTGTAGTGCAGGAGTGCTTGTGTGTCTTCCACCTTAATACTAAACCTATAAATATATGTACATAGATCTATTTCCTCATCACCATATATAGTATATTTACATATGTACATACCTGTATTTAGAGCTCTACAAATGTCCTTTGCCTCCTAGTTCTTTCCTCAGTTTCCTTTTACTTTCTTCTTGTTCCGCTGTCATGCTCAGCCTTCATTTGGGTTTCAGTAATTCTTCTCAGCTACTTTGCCCTTGATCAGGCCCTACCAGGCCTTCCAGAACCTCCTCACCATTGATTTTGGATCACTTGTTGTTCCCTTGTCCCCGAGTTTGTTAATACCCACTTCCTTTCCCCTGCCTTCCCCATCCCATGTCCCCTCGAACTGTTGGTCCCATTATTTTCTCCTCCAGATTGTTTATCCCACATATCTTATCTAGATAGACTTGCAGAGATAATAATATGCACAAAAAAAGCAAGACAGAGTAAAACAAAGCAACGAAAGGAAACTAAACAAAAAGCAGCAGCCACAACAATAAAACAGTGACAAAGACGAGAAAAGCCTGCAAATAGTTCACGGTCTGTTTGTTGACCTTTAGGGGTGTTTCCTGGTTGAATCTGATGGGGTGTCATGCCCTGTCCCCAAAGTCTATTTTTGGTACTTCCTCAAAACTCCTTGCTCTGCTCCCCTTGCTGTTCTGTTGCACGCCCTTAGTGCTGTGGTGGGGTCAGATCAGGTGCAATTCCCATACTGTGTATCCAGTGTTGTCCCCCTAGAGCTATGGGTCAGTGAGGGCTGTCATGTCTCATGGTGGGGCCGGCCATGTGCTCCTCTCTGTGCATTGGCTGCTGTGAGCAGAGATATAGTCCTCAAGCCTTGGTGGCGCAGGATGTGCTCCACTCTCTCTTCCTCCTGTGTGACCTGATCAGGCTCATTCATCCCTCTCTCTGAGCTGTAGCTTCAGTGCTGTTCTTAGAAGTGAATTCTTCTGGGGGTGAGGGTGGGAGGCTGTCCATGTAGTTGGGATTGGGGCTGGTCTCTCAGACCTCTCCATCACCCATGTGTCTAATGACACAGCACTATGGACACTGTTGGTATCAAGTATCATTCCACCAGGATTCTTCATGCCATCGCTGTATGAGCTTGAGTGGGCATTAAAAGCAAAATTTTACAATATTTTTATTGTGAATTTGGTGAAGGCTTGAACAGGAAGAGAATATCCAGATGTGTCCTTTAGTCTCCCACAATTGAATGGGTCTGATGGGTAGTTGTGCCATTGAAGGATAAAATGAAAGAGACATCAGGCAAGATAAAGCGTGCAGGTGCTCACCTCTGGGACTGCCATGACCTCAGGAGCCAGGTCCATGCAGAGAGAGAGAGAGAGAGAGAGAGAGAGAGAGAGAGAGAGAGAGAATATGTTTCCAATCAAAGCTTCTAGACTCTCAGGGACCATGCAAGCCCCTCTAATTGCAGGTAGCCACATACATAACAAAGTGGTCTGTCCCCTAACCCAAAAGGTCCCTGAGCATATTGGAGGAGTCACTGAACACCGGTGGCCCAGGGAGGTAAGGATGAATGGCTGTCCTCAGGGCCTAGAGAGTAATAGCAGGTGTCTGCTCCTATAGATGAAGCTGCTAACTACCCAGCAATCAGCCATGGGCTTCTAAGAGGTAACTCTAAGGTAGCACTATGATGGAGGTTAATGTGGGGTACAATATATATATATATATATTTTAGGCATCACTGCCCTGGTGGTGGGAGTAGGAGGCCCAGCCTTTTCGTCTGTGACCCTGTAGGCCTGGGCTGCCTGTCCGCTGCCTTTCTCTTAACCCAAGTCCCCTGCCTGGTGTTGGGGAGCTGGTGGAAGCAGCCCAGCCCTGTAGGGTCTGTGGGTTGGTCTATGGGTGACGAAGGACTATCCGGGCGTCTTCCACAACCAGGACCCTGATCCCAAGGGAGCGCCCGAGGCCAGGCTGGACCCAGACCCCAGTGTGGATGTGGTGGGGATGTTAAAGAATGATGGTGAGGATATGGGTGGGGACAGGTGCAGGGCGCACGCGTGGGTGGGCGAGTAGGTGCGTGCTCCCTCTCAGAAGGAGAAGCAGTGCTCCTTGGAACGGCCCAG